>PVIJ01007841.1:0-79244 GCA_004024925.1 Scalopus aquaticus | reverse complement strand
TATATATATATATATATATATATATATATATATATATATATATATATATATATGAAAAATTAACTTGTATTTACTTTTCAGATCATCCATCCAAATATTTTGGGCAAAAATACATTATTTGGCAGGCATCTAAGAGCATTGTCTCAGCTACATTTGCTTTTTCCTTTGTTTCCCAGCTGTAAGGAAAAATATTTGTGTGAAGTGATCTAATCGTGTTCTGTAAAGACTGGAATAGGGAGCCTCAGCCAGATTCCATCTGATCTTGATGTTCCTGATGTTGGTGCTTGTTCTTAGTATTCATGTGTCTTGATCCTAAGTGAGAAATACAGCAAAACAGAGTCAGTAGAGTATGATGATTGAGATCTAGAATAGGAAAAAACAAAACAAAACAGATTAACAACAAAAAACAAAAAGCAAACAAATAAAAGCAGGAGTGCATTTTAGACAAAGCACAATTATGAAACCCATCTTTCTACCATACTTGTAATTGTTTCTTAGGTAAATTGTATGTGTGTGTTTGGATACACGCATGCACACACATACACACACCACACACTCCAGGGCAAATAAATTAATCAGAAACTACTTGCAAATTTTTCTTTTGATGTGTGTGTGTGTGTGTGTGTGTGTGTGTGTGTGTGTGTGTGTGTGTGTGAGAGAGAGAAAAGCCCAAATCACTCTTTTGAAGCTGAATCTCTGGGTGAGGGTCGCATCTGAAACTCATTTACTTTTATTCTTTAATTCTCTTTTAGGTTAGTGGAAGACAAAATTTGTAACTGTTGAAAGTGCTTTAAAGATGATTATTCTGAGTCATGGCCATTGTTTTCCACTCAATCCATGTACTCTGGCACAAAGGAGAGACCTGCGGAAACCTCATCGACAACTTGTGTGGACGCCGAGCAGGTAAGTAGGTTCCATCCTCTGAGTTGTATGCTCCTTATTTGTAAAAATCACAAAATTCTTTCTATCTCTGAGTCATCGGTCAATTAAAGGTTATGTAAGAATATGTCTACCACATATAAGGTACACATGTGATTATCTCTTTATCATTGATCAATGACTGTCTCTGTCAGTGTTTCTCCAGGGGAGTAACAGGTAACAAGAACAAAACCTACTTGACGGGATGGCTCTCTGTTCAACACAAGGCAATATCGTCCAAATAATGAATTGTGAGAAGGGATCAGCAAGAACTGGTGAATTAATCTCACTGTGAACAAGGTGATATAGTAAACTGTGCCATATAAAAATATGTTGTTATATAAAATAACATTAAAGCCTTTTAAAAACACTGATTTAATGGTTCACTTGCATGGCTGTGACACCTAGCAAGGAGAGCAAGGAGAGTGAGAAAATTGTTCTTCAATTGTGAATGTTCTTCATCTTCAGGTTTTTCTTGGAATTATTTCTGATAATCAGGAATCTTTCATACGGTGGTGTGAAGAGCGGAACTATTGCACTATGATTACATTTCTTGTATTTTCAGAGGAAGAAAGTGATTTTCCCTATTTGAAATAAGTAGAGATTTTATTTCCTCAAAATTATCATAATCCCCCAAAGCACTGAATGTAGTACTCAGAATTCTGATAACACATTAGACCATCACGTTTAACCAAATAATGTGGATTCAATGTGTCTAAGTGTGTGCATGGGTGTGCTTGCATGGTGTGTGTGTTATGCATGGTATGGGGGATATGTGTGAGGTGTATATAGGTGGTGTGTGGTTTTGTGTGTGGGGTGTATAGTATATAGGTTTTGTGTGTTATATATGGTGGGCATGTTTGCATGTGTGTAGTATATATCGTGTGTGTTTGGTGTGCATGCTGTGTGTAGTGTGGAATATGTGTATGTTCATATGATGTATGTGTGGATTATGTGTTTGATGTATATATGGTGTGCATATTGTGCATATATATGGTTTGTATGTGGTGGCATGTGTTTATGTACAGTGTCTAAGTTGTGTGTGGTATATCGTGTGTGTGTGTGTTGTGGTATTTGGCTGTATATTGATATGAATATAATGTGTGTATAGAGTGTGGTGGGTGTGTGAGTGTGGTTTTTGTGGCGTATGTGGGAGGATATTGGGGGTCATTCTCTGACACTAACTCATTTGCTCATACTGTTATACAAGAAGACACAGAACCGATTTACTTTTTGCTTATTGAATTCACCAGATACGGAGCTGCCTCCCATCACCTTTCAGGGCTGCACTGTCTTCACACATTACATGCACCAGCTGAGGACATGAGTGCATATGGAACACAGCCTCCTGGGGGCTGATGCCTCTTCTCACCCCATTCTCCCTGGTGCCACCATTCATTTTGTTCAGCAATGGTGGCGTGGATGAGTGACATCTGAGCATACCTATCTTTGATGGTTTTTATAAACTTAGGGAAAAGCTGAAGGTAGCATCATGTAACTTCACAGAGATGATCTCACAAAATATTATTATTTACAAGTTACTTTTGGGAGGGGAAGAATGCTGAGTTAGAACTTTAATGATTGGCTCAATCTTTAGAAAAATATTCATTTCTTTTCCTATCATCTCATAAAGGATCCTTAACTGGAACTTTGAAACCTGTGGAAGTCACATGATTTCCCACCGTTCCATGTCCCATAAGTTGACAAATGTCATTGCTGAACAGTTTTGTCCTTTGCATAGACCTGCCTATCACTCAGAGCAAATTTCATAGATAGAAGTGAAGTATGATTCTTGGGTTATCTTTCTACAAACTTCACTAAAACCAAATTGGAATTAGAAAGTAAAGTGAATAATCATATGTATAGTATCACAGGTTTAGCTAAAAGCAACACAGCAAAAAAACAAGAAAGAGATATTTTAATTTCACCTATTCCTACCCCCTGCATCTAGATAGGTGTATACTAACTCAGTATTAATTATCAGTTACTAAATGAAGTTGAATTAAAGCCACTGAAAACATTTGATAATTTTTAGGAACTAATTCCCTCTCTGTTCAAGGTTTTTCAATCATTTCTGAATCAGCAGAACTAGAACTGAACCATTATCATCTCTGGACCTTTAGATACAGAAGTTTAAAAAAGCACCAGGATATGATAAAAATCAGTGTTTTTGTGTACTATTTATTTTTTTTTAAGATTTATTTTTTATCTATACATATACAAGCTGGGGTACAGGCTAGAGGCGTGGGGCGGCGAGAGGGTTCACCAGAGACAGAGTGGGTAGCAGAACAGGCAGATCATAAATACACTGCTGAGGGGAGCAGTGGGCAAGGCAGGAGAGGTCTGCCGCGCCATGTGGGATTCTCCCTGGCTGGGCGTCGATGCGGACAGCTCCACAGCGCAGCGCTCAATCGCTGCGCCACCAGGGAGGCCCCTTGTATACTATTTAATTGTAGCATCCAAGTGTGTATTTAATTTTTTGTTTTCTACTTGTGATCAAATATATAGAGATTAAGGTTTTCATTTTTTCAGTTAATGGGAATGCCAAATGAATCTTCAAACATAAATGAAAAATCCTCTCTACTTCCTGCTCATGGTGAATTTCACTCACAGTTCTGAAATGCATTTTTCTGAGAGACCCTTCTTTTTATTCCTTCTGACCTTTTAGATCATCCACAACTGTCCTTTTAATTTGTATTTCTCCAAGCTGCTGTTTTTCTCATTCTTTTTTCCCCCTTGTCTCCCTCTGCTGTTTTCTGTTTTTAATGTATACTTGCAAGACTGAATGCCTAGTGGTGATTTGGAGGAGACACAAAATTCCCTCATTTCTCTGTTGAGTTAAAACCATCATTTATTTTTTAACAACATCCCCTGTGATTGTAAAGGATGAGCGGTCTTCATATTATCAACATTCTGTATATTTAGTACTAGATTCAGAAGTCCTAAACATGACTTTTATGTTTGTCATTATGCAACTATGGTTAATGAGAACAATTAATCTTGCATCATGGTAATCTTTTTATGGAAGCCAGGGAAATTGGTTGTGGGGCAAATAAGTGTAAAAACAGTTGAACACAGAGATAGAAAGCAAGTTATAAGTGAATTAGCCCTTGAGCTGTCTTTCCTCTTCCATTCTTTTCTAATGGACTGTGAGAAAAGGATTTCCAGGACAAAAATACTTCCGCTGAGAACTGTCTCAATACAAAACCTCACAAACTTACATAGGGTGTCCTGTCTTATCACTTCTGAACAGACCTCCGAGTTTGAAAGGGTTTAGAAATTTGCTTAATTTGCTATTTCCTGACATAATGAGGAAATTGATGTGTCTTGCCCTTCAAAATACTTGTGAGCTCAGAACACTTCAACAAGAGTGCCATGAAAAGCAGAAATGAAAGTGCAAGAACTTGCTCATCCACTGGGAATCAGACAGATAAAGCCTTGTTTATGGAGGGACCGGGACCCTCCACTTTGCATTTACAGAACAATCATCAACATTTTGCTATCAACTCGGAATGGAGGCTCACCCTCTTAAGTTAGCTTACTTTCCTTGGATAAGTCCAGGTCATCAATCATAGAACACAAATTCTCCTTTAAACCTTAATTCTATTTTATGTATTTGCTAAGCATGATGAGGGTTATATGACTTTAAGGTTTGGGAGGTCTGAGGAAATCAGATGTCCTTTACCTAAAATTCTCAGTGAAGAGGTCTTTACAAACCTGTTTCTCTGCCTGTGTGTCATGAAAGTCCTCCATGCAGGCATTGTGGTGCTATGTATTGTCTTAAAGCTCTTCTGTAGCTTGTCTCATTTCTGATGGGCTTACCCAATGAAATATACCAACATCAATTACGGGATAAAACACAGTCTCATTTTATACTTTCACATCTATATTCACCTAAGTCCCTACATATCCGGTGTGTCCCTTGTCTTCCTGGTCTGTTGAGTAAGTGATCAGCTGAGTAAATCATTAAAGTTCTTTTTTTCCTTTTCTTATGAAGTTGAGATATTAAATGCTCATTTAAGTAATAGTGGATGTAAATAAAGGCAACCCAGAGGTGTGAGGAGGAGGAAGGAGCGTGTGCCCTGTGAGAAGGCGTTGGAGGGCAGGGCCATAGCAAGGTTCTTACGTAAGTGCTATTCTGAGTAATAAGTAAGAAGATTGATGACTTATTTAATATAGTCACATGCTTGCCAAAGACTCAGAAAATTAAAGTTACGCATCCAGCACTTTGCTGAGAAAGTAGTAATTTTACAATATTAAATTACTTGGTAAGTTTTTCACTCTATGCAGCTTCAAAAGGGGCATTTATATGACAGTAAAATAAAGTGTATTTTTCAAAGCGCCTCTGAAAATAGAAGCAGTTTTTTCTCTGAAAATGCCAGGGGTCATTTTCTAACATGCTCAGAAAATATACAAGTATTTTGACAAAGAAAATACCTTTGCATTTCCTTGTAACCTGTGTGGGCATTGCCAAGCTTGTGATTAGGAAGTTGTGTCAAACATAAATAGCAGGATCCAGCATTAGGTTGCTTCCTTACTTAATTGCAACCTTATAAATGTCCTGCTTCTTATTCAAGGAAGTAAAAATAGAACACATTTAAAAAATAAGCAGCAGGCATAATTGCAGATATACTCCTAAAATCTTTAAAATGTGAAAACAGATTATCAAGGTTCAGGAACCTGAGAAAACCAATTATAATACATTTATAGTAGCTTTTTGATCTATTTAGTGTTTGTGAGCAATAGGATATAACAGATTTCTCAGAGAATTAAAATGTCTACATTAATTTTTTAGCTGACATATTGAAAACGGGAGGCCAAAAAATGATTATTTCTGACTTACATAATATTTTCAGTTTACAATATGTTATTAAAATAATCTCATGTGAAAAGGAAGAAGTAATAAATAAAACCAGAACATTTTTATTTCCATCAGTTCAAGGAGGAGGTCCTTGGTAATTTATCACTCTAATTTTCACCTAAAGAATAAGAATGAAGAAAGGATTGTTCCCACCCTTTGGTGTGGGTTGTCTAAGACTTTCTGAAGCCACAATGGGCCCTTTGACAAGGATGTGACAAATTAGGTAATGCAGTGAATGTGTTAAATGGAAAATTAACAAGTGACAGCTAAGGATAAATTTCTTTGGAGACACATACACATGAAAGGATGGGAAATAATTGCTTTGTATGTTTGTCTCTCTGGAGTTGTATCTATTTTCTGTGACATGATATTGTGTCTGAATTATTAACAGTAAAAGTTAACATTACCCATGTAAAAAAGCAGTTGTTCGGGCAAGTCTATCTATGGGCTGGGTTTGGTTTGCCTAAAATGGACATGAAGATCAGATATCTCCTCCTACGGCTCAGGACTATTGGAAAGTGTTGGAGGAAATCAAAGAAGGGATTTAGAAGGAATCTGAGAAGGGGGAGGGAATCCCCCACAGATGGAGTGATCTGCAGAAAATCTCCCAAATCTCCCAGCCACCTGTGATGGCTTCTACATCTTTAAGACCATGACTTGACAGCAGACTCAAAATATTGAGTAACTAGTACATTCCCAACAATATATAAAGCACTCTTGTAAAATTTCAGTAAAACAATGTTATTGCTACATGGAACCCACTGTTCTCAGAGAAAATCTGACCTTGATTACAAAATAGAATCTATTTTATCTCTTTTGAAAATCCTTATGCTCACAAAAGTCTACTTTGTGCTCTTCAAAAATCTAATCATTTTATTATTCCCTTATTATCTTTTAAGTCTGGCTAAGGCTTTTCCATTTTCCCTCTTAGTAGTGCAAATACATGAAACCTATGTATTATAAATACTTAAACAATAGAATAAAAGGCAAAATATATTTGTCATGAATTTATTTTTATGAACTCTTTTCTGATGATCAAATCCTGAAAGACAGCTTGTTTATACATATTGAGAGATATGGAATTAGGTCTCAATTCATCTCATATAAAAAACAATTCCAAGTAACCTGGAGACTTACAATGAATGACAAACCTTTAAATCATCTAGAAAATAATGTAGAAGAATATTGTTTAACTTAGGGAAAAGGTGCTTTTTCTTAAATCACATGCATGACCCTATCTTCATGTTTTAAGCATACCAATTTTTTCCTTTAAAGTTTGTTCTTCGTCCATGTTCTGTGTCTCATATCTTTGTGTGTCTGATTTTTCTGCTTTTGCTTTTTCTAGCTCTTGCTTCTGCTGACTTATTATCCTGTGTGTGTGTGTGTGTGTGTGTGTGTGTGTGTGTGTGTGTTATTAAG
Source organism: Scalopus aquaticus (assembly GCA_004024925.1). NCBI lineage: Eukaryota > Metazoa > Chordata > Mammalia > Eulipotyphla > Talpidae > Scalopus > Scalopus aquaticus. The sequence continues at coordinate 72,046 of PVIJ01007841.1, read as the reverse complement.
TTTATATCCAGTTGCACTTAATTTTGGAAGAAATTTGATCATTGGTTGAAGACATATTTCTCTAAAATATTTGCTTTTGCTTATGTTCAGTGAAAACCCAGGATTATTTAAAAATAAGTTCTTAATTTGAGACAGTTCCCAAAATACAGGCTTTATATTATAAGATCTCAACTTAGTGTGAGACTATGGTTACCTCTGAAACTCTCATTTTCTCATAGTAGAGAAAATGTAGGGTGAAGACCTTTGGATTCTAGGTGATTTCCATTTGTCTACTGGTCAGGCTGCACACATTAAAATCTTCAGCCCCACGCACATTGCTGTAGTATCAGATACACCGAGCATCTCCAAAACCAGGTGGAGGAAGCTTTTGCCACCATTGCCTTTGCTATCTTTCCCTTGTTTTATGACCACATCTATTAATCATCTATGTATGCATGTGTGGGTGTGTGTATAATATATATGCATATAGTCATTATTTAGAATTATAGTTGTTTTGCTGCATTAGGATTATTTAGTTTTTTTTCCCCCACCATTGTATCAGAAAACTTCTGATGTTTAGACTTTTTCTTTTATATTTCTGTTATGATTATATTTTCCTTCTTCTGCTTTTAAATTGTTCTTTATTTTCTGAGTTCTCTGAAAATTCTATTACCTGATTTCTTCATTTCCTGGCATCTATAGTAATACAATTCAGAGTTTTAAAAATGCAATTCCATAAATATTTTTAAGTTGTTTGAGAGATGATATGTGTGGAAATGAGAGTTTCTCTACTAAAACACTGTCACTTTTAGCTCTGCAAAGAATAACTAAACACAACAGGAGAACATATTTGTTTGCACTACTATATTGCCAATGTCTTAATGCTGGAGCTGGAATGTACTTTCAAAGACTTTAGTCTGACATTTTCTCTACTAAAATATGTAACCATATTGTTTATCTGCAAATGCATGTTTTTTTGCAGAGTGAACATAACTTGGCTGTAAGGCTGTAGAGTTATATGCTTTATATGATGGCATGTTATTTGAGAATGGTAGAAAAACAGTAGTTGCAAATAATGATGTGTGAATGGTAGGGAAATAAGACATGCAGTGAAATATTTGTAGTTCTGGGAAACCTAAACAATTAAGGATAACAGCAATGCTGGTGGATGAAGGGTGGTAAGTACTAACTACCATGTCAAATGGGGTGACTGTGTTTTTGGAAATTGGAGAACACCATGATGAACTGTGGTGGCAAATCTCATCTCCAAATTACATACACAGATTCTGGTGATCACTGGACTTTCCCGTCGACATCAACTTATCTGTGACTTCACTTGGGAGTAGCTTCACTTCAAGCCATTAGGGAACGATACTGAATATTAAATGAGTGGGCAGTGCTGTTTTATAAGTTTGACTAAAGCATTTCTGGAAAAGACTCTAATCCTTTTCACTTTCCAGTATGACTGAAATAAGATTACCTGTAAGTCTACTAATCATTCTAAAGATATACAGTCAAAAGATTCATACAAAAATGAAAGACTTGGATCTTGTAGCTGTTCATATAATAAGCAAAAGATATGGAAGACCAGCCAAGGTAATCATCACACTCTTAGCATGTAAGGAGATGGTGAGGAATGATTTCCTTTGATGACAGATTGTTCTCTGACTTCCAACTCTGATTCCCACTTCTCTACTCTTGCTGTGTAGACAGCATATGTATTTTAAAATTGACAATTATCATTTTGATCTCCATTATGGTTTAAAAACTTTGCTTGCACTGAATCAGTGTGACTTTAAGTAAAAGTCCATTTATTAAATCTTTTATTAAGCTTTTCATTATTCATGCTTGTAAAGATCGTAATAGAGATGTTAAGTAATGAAATTTTGCAAGTTCCTAAAATCTTCATAAATCTCCATAAATTGACTCTTTATGAGAAACCTGCTTTCATTGTGTCTGATTTTTATTCATATGCAACCAAAATGTTAATATACTTTAATTAGAGCTAATATGATTTATCTCTTCACTCATTATATAAGTTAATTTTCTTTTAAAGAAGTTCTGTTTTCAAATTCTCTCCAGCAGTGTAGAATTAAAGTAATTATAGTTTGGCTCAGGAAATTAGTCATGAAAGTTCATGAATACTAAAATAAATTGGAGTTATCACAGGATAGATTAGGCCATATGCTTTACAGGAAGAAAAAGGAGAGACAGAATGATTTCTGTCAATGTGTATTTTGCTGGGAATATAGTGAAGGTAAGTAACAGGAAGTCTTGACATTGAAAACCCAGGGAAAATAGAATGGTCATAGTTTTATGGCTTCCAACTAACCAAACTAGTTTAGAATACATGTATAAAATCCAGGCATGACCCTGATAATGAACGACAAACTGACCTTTATTCAACTTCTGGATTCACAGCATATTGGGCATCATCTAAGTGATGCCATCAAAAAATGTTCTAGAATTTACCAGAAATACTTTTATGATCTATGTTGTTGCAGATGGGGTATGTAGGTTTTCTTTTTTTAGATGTTGTGCAATATCCATTTACACTTCTTCGTAATCTACCTTTGCAATGTCCCCAAACCTTCTAATTTAAATTCACAAGTGTATTATTGTATATCTTTCTCACACACAAAGTCATCACTTATGAAATATCCGAAATGTCTTATAGATACTAAAAGTCATCCATGAACAATGGACTTGTATGTTTGGAAACACATAATTAAAGCATTTATTTTAATTGATCAATCATTTAACAGAAATAATCTCTGTGAATTAAAAGAGAAAATGTATTTCTGGCAAATACTTCTGTTATGGAAAATATTTCTATTCTGAGTATACAAAGATGGTAGGGAAACAGAAAGAGTTCATGTGAAAAATAAGCTGGCAACCACAAAAAATTGAAAAAAAAAAAGAAAATCTGGAAAATATACTGCAAAATAAATTTCCATTATTCTAAGTCTATTCTCGGTTTTTCATTCTTTTATACATGTTTCTGTATTTAGTTTTATTTTAGTTCCTACATGTAAACGATAATTAGAAGGGATTTTACTTGCTAGGCTTCCTACATAGCTCTCTTGCAGGTTCCTGATATATCATCAGTGATCAAATTGTGTAGTGAGTTCTCTGCTTGGTCATCCCAATTCTCATTTAATTGTCTTTTGGTAAATAAATAAGCCCCTAGAGCTACAGGATTGTCTGGGCTTGTGAGCATGTGAGTGTGTAAGCTTCTGACAGAGGCATGATGGATGCTTCTTGTATGTTTTGAATACTCAGTGATTGATGATAAACTGGGTGTTCCCATCATGCTATTCATCACATAAATTTCCTTATTAATATCTCTTAATCTACCAGTTCATGGCTGAGAAATTCTGCATAGTGCTAATCATGCCCCATTATAAAATAAGCTATTAAGTGTCTCTACAATTTAGCACGTTGCATATATTCAGAAACATATTATCTATTTTCATCTAGATATTTCAACAAGTTTGCTCTTTTTTTTAACATTTCCTTGTATTTATTTTAATTTTCTTCTCCATTTTTTAAATGAGGTAGCATTGGTTTACAACAGTGTGATCTAGTGCTCTTTGTTTTTTTAAAAAAACACTTATACCAGAAAGATCCTGTAACATTGTGTTAAACCACAGGATTTGAAATTTTGGATTTTGTTTTGGTTACCTTGTTTTCAAGCATATGTTAATTCAAATAGATTTTTTTTTCATTTAACACTTAAATATAACAATATTTACCATGCCGAGGTGTTTGGAGAATGTCATATAAAGTGACTGATATAAGTCAGATACTTTATATACCCACATACAGAGTCTGAATCATAGTAGTCTTTTGCCATGGTAAGTTTTACTCTCATTCACATCTCTGTTGCTAATTCAGACATTGTGCATACTGATTAAGCTATGATCTTTTGAGTGAGAAATCTAGGTGCAAATCCAGTTCCTCCCATTTTATATCAATGTAAAGCACCTCAAGCAGCTTTTTCCTGCAGAAATATGATGCAAACAACTAATGTGAACCAGATATTTAATGTTGGTTTTTCTACCCAGCCACTTTAAAAAGGTAGAAACAAATGAGGAAAACAAGTTTTATTCATTTATTTTGTTTTACACAATAGATAACGAGTATACTCGATATGAAAATATGAAGTAGCTTGCATTTTTTTCCCATTATCTTTAAAACCCAGTTTGCATTATATACTTTCAGCACATCTTAGTTTGGATCTGGCCACATTTAAATGTTCAACAGCTACATGTGAGCATCGCTAACATACTGTAGAATATAGACTAGGAGATATGCCTGGCAGATAGCAACCTCTTATATGAGTGTAATATTTAAATGTTTTTTCATACATTAGAAATATTATACTACCTACTACTACTTCTAGAAATCAAGAAGATAATGTGCTAGAGATAATGTACTTCACAGAAGTCTTGCTCATATTAAGGATTATATTAATATTATCAACACTGTTATTCTTATCAGACAATGTGTTGGGAACTATGGTTTCAAATATGATTAAGATTCAATCCCTGCCTTGGAAGAGATCAGTGGTACATGCAAACCAATGAGATTTTATTTAAAATCATTTTGAGTAAATGAGCACACAGGTGGCAGTTGGTTATTCTGTTTGTTGTTTCTGAAATATCCTCATTCCTCTGATATGTTCTGTAAGCAGGGAGAATAAATCCTGCAGACATATCATCTGGATTCCTCAGACAGCTAGACTCATCACAGTTGAGCCTATGGGAGGCACCAACAGAAGACTGAGGAGATATCAGAGAATGTCCTAGTGTTTTTTTGACTCCATGTCTCTTAATGAGATGCAGCTGTATCTCCCACTTGAGTTCTGGCCTTTACAAAGTTCAACGAACATTCCATCCCATCCTCAGCCTTTTGTCTCTGAGGACCCCACTCCTCACTCTGCAGGTTCTATATCCTTCATTCTGCCTTCTTGGTTCCATAAATTTAGCCACCTGTCTAGCCTCGTACTCACTAGTAAGTTCAGCTTCCTCTTTGCACTCCAATTAATTTGATAGCCAACTCCACAATTCATTCTAATTCCCAAATTCTAAAATTTGTGTTTGTCTCATTTGGGAGATTTCAAGATTTCTTTAAATTTTACTCCTCATGGTCCTCCCTGGTAGCGCAGCAGTTAAGTGCTGCGCTTTGGAGCTGTCAGCAGCGGCAGCACAAATTCGATGCCCGGCTGGGGAAATTCCCACATGGAGCAGCAGACCTCTCCTACCTTGCTCCCTGCTCCCCTCAGCAGTGTATTTCCATTGATCTGCCTGTTCTGCTCCGCACTCTGTCTCTGGTGAACTTTCTGGCTGCCCCACGCCTCTGGCCTATACACCAGCTTGTATGCATAAATAAATAAATCTTTAAAAAAAAATTTACTCCTCATTCTCACCTTACCCATAAAATCCTAGGAGATTGCTCATGGGTGTGTTGAGTGGTGTAAATTCACTGTTTGTGGAAGCTTGTTTTTAGGTAATACAAACATTTGAAATAAATCAATGCTTCTTAAACAAGCACATAGATGTTATAGGGAAAATATTCCTTTGAATAAAGTCAAGAATGTAGATTAAATGACATGGTCAGCTCTAAGATTCTAGAAGTCTATCACTTTTTGAATTTTACAGTATGAAAATGAACTTCATAGATAAATCAGAACTGTAGAATTGGGACCCATTTCCAAGACTGTTCCCTGGAGACATTACATCTTACTTGATGTAGGACTCAAAGGGAGTCATCCATGAACCCCACACACTAAGTGAACCTCTGGATAAACTCACGCCTTGGAGATATGCCCTGGAGTCAGAGATCCTTCACATAAACATCTCTATCACAACCCAGAAGTTTTTCACCAACCATCTACCCATTTGCGTGTTTTTTTCATACTATTATTTTCCCAGGTAGATAGAGTAACTTGGGAATACAGTGACAGGATGGGTTTTTATAACTGTTCTAACAGGTTAGTAGAAACTGAGTTTCTTTAAAAAGGAGACATGTGTTCCCCCACAACTCTGAATGTTCAAAGTCCAAAGACAACAGGGCCACACTCGCTCTGAAAGCTTTAGTAAAGAACCCCGCCCACTTTCTCCAGCCCTTGGGAGTAGTCGGAATACTCTGTGGTATCCTCAGCCAACAGTCATTGTTGCAATCTCTTTGTGATCACATGACCTCCCCCTGTGTGTCTGTCTCTAGTAAGATTTTATCTTCTTATAGAAAATCAGTTATTGGACCAAGTTAGTGCACCTTAATCAATAGAGATGTATCTTAATTTGATTAAATCTGCACAAATCCTTATTCTAAGTAAGGTCATATTCACAGATTCTGGGTGGATGACAGACACTATTCAACCCAGGATAGTTACAAAATCATTTTTACTGTAATATCCATATTTCTCCTCAACTTTTCATTCTAAGTAAGCTAATATTTGAATATGAGTTAACTGGTGCATGAATTTAATTTACGTAAATTTTAGTATGTATCTTTTTCATTCTTGGCAATCATTGTTTATTTCTGCACACTCACTGTGAACTGTGTTGTTTAATAGCATTTTTATAATGTCTTTATTCTTCTTAAGGCTAACATTTCAAAGATGAGATTTTCCTTTTAGACTTGTCAATTAATGTCTCCTCTTTCATCCATAGTTCATTTATAGTTACCGGCTAATGTAAGAAATAGGTTCTGTATTTCACAATGACACATGAAAACAGCTTATGAAATAAATCATAATCTAAGGAAACACATTTTTATTTTTCTCTGGTTCCTCTAATAAATGAAATCAGACAGCAATCTCCTTGAAGACTTAACCCACAGTTAAGAAATAAACATTCTTAAAAAGCTGAGTTTTAAGAGAAGGATTTAATTGATTAGCAACTCCCCCCATCCATTAATCGAACTTTAGAAAAATAATATAAGAAATGCAAGGACCAGCTTGATAAGAAGAAGAGTTCACAAAGCTGAGATTTGGTAAAAATTGTTCTCACAAATTAACACTGCGACAGGTTGGGAAAGCTTGTCAATGATACTAACAACTATTGGTAAAAGAACTGGAAATAAGCCTTTTGCCAGATTGACAGAGAGGAAAGCTAAAGTAATATTTGGAAAGAAACATGCCAAACATCATAAAACATTCATGTTCACATTCTGACTCCCAGATGTAGATGAGCATCCCACACTTCATATGAATGTTGCAAGTGATATAGTGATAATAGGAGTACATAGAAAAACGACAAAACAAAGAATTTTAGGACAGCTGCCTAAAAATATAGAGGAACTGTTTTATGATCAAAACAAATGAATCAGCTATACTTATTAATTCACGTACTGATAGCAAATCATTTGTCGGTCACTTACCATGTATCTGGCAGGGGGAAAAAATAAAACAAAAACACTGATCATATCCTGGTACTTTTTTAAACTTCTGTATCTAAAGGTCCAGAGATGATAGCGGTTCAGTTCTGTTTCTGCTGATTCCGAAATGATTGAAAACCTTGAAACCAATAGGGAATTAGTTCCTAAAAATTATCAAATGTTTTCAGTGGCTTTAATTCAACTTCATTTAGTAACTGATAATTAATACTGAGTTAGTATACACCTATCTAGATGCAGGGGGTAGGAATAGGTGAAATTAAAATATTTCTTTCTTGTTTTTTTGCTGTGTTGCTTTTAGCTAAGCCTGTGATACTATGCATATGATTATTCACTTTACTTTCTAATTCCAATTTGGTTTTAGTGAGGTTTTTAGAAAGATAACCCAAGAATCATACTTCACTTCTATCTATGAAATCTGCTCTGAGTGATAGGCAGGTCTATGCAGAGGACAAAACTGTTCAGCAATGACATTTGTCAAATTATGGGACAAGGAACGGTGGGAAATCATGTGACTTCCACAGGTTTCAAAGTTCCAGTTAAGGATCCTTTATGAGATGATAGGAAAAGAAATGAATATTTTTCTAAAGATTGAGCCAATCATTAAAGTTCTAACTCAGCAGGAGGAAAAAATAAAGCAAAGAAGGGCCTCTCTGGTGGTGCAAGGGGTTAAGTCTCAGCATTATGAAGCTATCCACAGCTACTGCAGCCCGAGTTCGATCCCTGACCAGGGAGCTTCCCATAGGCACAGCGGTCCTCTACTGTCTCTCCTGCTGCTCCCCTCAGCAGTATATTTCAGTTAATCCACCTGTTCTATTCCCCACTCTATCTCTGGTGAATCCTCTTACCCCCCCACACCCCCACACCTCTGGCCTACACCCAGCTTGTATGCATAAATAAATAAAAATTTTTTTTAAAAATAAAAGCTTCTGACTTTCTGAGAGAAATAATCAAATTGTTATCTATAAATTGTATAAATATATAATGATATCATATACAAATAATATATATCATATACCTATTGTGATACACATGTTGTACATAATATATTTTGGTTTATATTAAATATTGGATTGGATTATGTTTTAAATACTATATAACATAAAGTATCATAATATGCACAATTTATTATATTAATAAATTACATTAATAAAATGCTATACTAAGATTATATATAGCTTATTAATATAGTATAGTACAATACATATTAACAATAAATATTTTGGGCAGTGTACATGGGAGGAAGATAATCAATTGAGGAATGGAATGGAGATAAGTAGAAGTCTTTTCTTTTCACTCTGGTCTCTTTGTACTGAAAAATTGTACTTTTATCAACCAGAATAATCAGTCCAGATATCCCTCCTTAACAATGATTAGAAATGTTGCCGTCATCAACAATGTATTATAGTGAAGAGTTTGATCAGAGTTGTAAGTTCCAAGACTTCCCAGTTGCTAAGAAAATGATTGTTTGAGTTCAGGAACATTAACATGTCAGCCCTTGAGGAGGGCCTCACTTGAACCTTCTTGTACTGGTCCTTTACTCGTGGCAATTCTCTTTACTCTCACCTTCAATGAATAATGCCTGTCCTACAGTTTGACACGTGTAGCTAATCATTTCATGTCCTTCTGTCCTCTCCACACTAATACACCAGCGACAAGTGGTCTGGGAACCTCAACATCCAGTGACAGGAATGTCCTGCCCAGTCGCTCAGCTCAGGGGGAAGACAGTGAAGTGGGTAGAACTGGGCCACGTTCTCCTGGGTGAGCAGTGCTAGAAGCACAAGTGACAAACTTGAGTTCAGGCCCCATGCACGCGGACACCAGTGCAGCCACCAGGAAGGTGCTGCATCCAGTTCTCGTGTTCGGAAGAGAGCCAGCACTTGCCCAAGTTGAGAACCAGGTTGGAGTTACCCTTCTGCCCTGTCCTTCCCCTGAGACACGTGGGCAGATAATGAGGAGGGCATAGGCAGTAGGAGCTCTGGATAATGGATTCTGTGACTGCCAAATACAACCTGCTCATATTCAGTCTGAGTACTCTTGACTCAGGTTCTTAAGGTTTTGAATATGAACAGCCCAGAGACTCTCTTCCCATTCTTGCCTTCTTTGTCTCTCAAGCTTTCTCTCCAACAACCCCAGGGCCTACTCTGAGCACTCCCAGGACCCCATGTCAGCACCACCAGACTGTTCTGTCCTGTCTGTCTAGACTCACAGTAGGTAATTATGCTTTCAACTTGCCACTGACCCGCTAAAGTATCACCAACACTGTTGATAATTCATCTTTGCTACACGGTTCCCTTTTAACAGTGGAAAGAATGACAATAATGGTCAGGTTATTGTTAAACAAGATAAATTGTTATAAATTATAATTTTCTCTTAAAACGTTTTTAACAGCACGTTAACTGATAAGACACAATGGAGGGGAAAAAGAAAAGAGAGGTTGCTAAGGAAACAGTAGGCTTTTAAATAAGCATCAGAATGAATAGGCAGGTAAAATGCATGGAAACTGGCTATATAATTAAACTCTCACCACTTCAAAATTGATAGTACTATATGCTGCAGAAAATGGCAGACCTATTTTCTTATCTGGCTCTGCTCTGGAAGAAATAATGAATGAGATCAGATATAATGTTCCTCTTAGCCAAACTCCATAATTTCCCAACCATAATTTTGGCCATGCCTCACAATGAATATAGATATCACAGAAGTCTCGGTTATTTTCTGATTTGCAGAGAAAACTACATGGAAGCATAGACCACCATCCTAGGTGGTCTTAGAGACCACCTTAGAGGCTCTTAGAGGCCAGGCTGGAAATACTTTACAGTCTGAAAAAGAGAGATTCTGTCCATGTATGCGTTGCCTGGCTTTGCTTAAGTTCCTCAAAACCTCAGTCTGTTTGTCTCAGAAAGGAAACATTAAAAACTCTCAATAGTCTTATTTGCAGACAGTCAATAAGACCTTATACGAGACATTTACCCAAGAATTGCCTTGCTGATTTTCTACCTAGGATGTGCTCTCCCTGCTTTCATCTTTTTTTTTTTTAATATTAAAAGTAACAAAGCCAAGATTGGTTTTGGTTTGATAAACAGAGACCCTGTTTTGTGGTAGTTAATGGTTAGTGAAAGAGAAGGACTTCTGGATTGAGAAAAGTGATAATAGAGGAGACAGGAGGGAGAGAATAAGAGAGGAAAGAGCAAAGAGGGAGGGAGACAGAACAAAAAGGAAATGAATAGAGGTAAGAAAGCAGGTGTATGGCAGGGAGAGGGAGAAAGGAGAGCAAGAAATGTGGATGAGGGGCCTCCCCGGTGGCGCAGCGGTTAAGCGCTGCGCTATGGAGCTGTCGGCAGCGGCAACGCAAGTTCGATGCCCGGCCAGGGAGAATCCCACATGGCGCGGCAGACCTCTCCTGCCTCGCCCGCTGCTCCCCTCAGCAGTGTATTTCTGATCTGCCTGTTCTGCTCCCCGCTCTGGCTCTGGTGAACCCTCTCGCCGCCCCCCGCCTCTGGCCTGTACCCCAGCTTGTATGTATAAAAAAAAAAAGAAATGTGGATGAGGAAGATAGAGAATAGTAGGAAGCCCAAGTGCGCAGAACAGAAGAGCTTCAAAATTCAAAAGGTATTCAGAGGAGAGATGCCCCAGGTCTCTCATGCTCCAGGAACTTTACATATCTTTCCTTGGAAACAGAAAATTTGTGGTAAAGTGTCATGCAGGAACTGCCCACCGTGGGTGCTGCTGATCTTTACTCATGCTCTGCTCGTTTACTGCTGGGTCTCATTGCTGGGAAGAGTGGCCTGGTGTTCTCACCATCATCCCTTTGTCTTCCTGCTTGCTAACCCAACCTGTCTGTGCTCTGCTTCCACGGGGATCCATGCGCCTGCACCCCTAACACAACACCATGGCTCGTGCCTCTTTCTACTCACTCTCACAGATTTGGTGCAGATGTGGAGCATCTGGACTTGCATATGGAATTAGGGACAGCTTGCAAACTTTTCAGCTTTGTCCAAACCCCAACCCTTCTTGTAAAGAGGGAGGAGAGCATGCTTTGTTTTCTCAGTTAAAAAAAAGATAGCTTTGAGAATGTGAAAATTGATGCTCATAATGTATTTCTAAATTTGTTCCCAGACCTATTGGAATAATAGGACAAAAAGTTTCAGAATTGCCTCTAATCACTTGAGTTGGCAGAAGATGGAGAAACATAATGATATAGGACAGCAATCATCTGCCTTTCCAGAAATGTGGGTAGAATCAAAGAGAGGATTTTATTGAGCAGAATTCAAGTCTGTGGTAATTTCAAAGCAGCATTTCTTGTGATATGTAATGTTTCAATCCTGAAGTTTTACGATAGAATCTGGAAGGAGCTCATTCAGCATCAGAAGAGACACCATCCAGGTGTGTCTGCCTGCAGATGCCGCTCTATAGCGAATGCCAACTAGTTCCTTTAAAATGCATCTACTCCCTCTCCTGAGTATTAGACTATGGTTATGAATGTGTTTAAATAAATCTTGGGGCCTGCTCTACCTGGGTATGAAAGGCAAACAGTTGCAAAGAACAGTTAGAGAAACATCTTCTCTAACTTTATGCTTTAAGAGATATTTTTAACAATTCTTAGGATTTTTGCTAGAAGCCTCTTAGCATCAGGAGACCTTTGTGTTGGGCTGGTAACACGCTATCCTGGACAGCAGGAGGTGGTCGGTGCGTTTGGAGGTGCCCATATTCTGTTTTTTGAACAGATTGTTTTCTGTCTTCTGGATGTTCCTGGTTCAAGTGCAAATCTGCCCTTTATGAGGGCCACTATCAAACTAACTTGTTAACACCTTTGCACTCCCTGGTTTGAGCCCGAGAGGTATGTGGACTATAGGAACACAAGTGGCTGTGACTGGTACTGAGAAAAATAGAGAAATAAGGGGTGAAAGGGCTTATTTATAGCCAATGTCATAGTTGGTAAGCCTTCATTGTGAGTCTTACTGTATTTCAAATAATGTTTACTCCTTTTTCTCTCCCAACTTTTTTCCCAAGGTGATTTGGTTCAACAAATCATACATAAAATTTTCTCATTATTTCAAACTTAGAGCATTACCTTCTATCGAAAAATGTAATGTAGATATGTAGGCCAGCCACAATCACTTTAGCCACACCAAGAAAAATCCCTAATCTTAGTGCTCTTTCTGCTCAGGCTGCCAATGTGATTATAACAAGGGGATATGGGGCTCCTGCCTCAGCCACACCAAGTCTCCAGCCTTCACAGTCTTCATGTCACTTACTACAGGGAATTTATGTCTAGCGCACCTCCAGGCAAGAATTGTTTCTTGGGAAAAGAGGCTTAGTAGCGCCTTCCTGCACCTTAGTTCACAAATCATAGTTGTTCTAAGGAAAACAGAAGGCAATCATAGGCAGAATTCCCTCCTGTCCCAAGACTAAGGCTAGAATGTTCCATGGTTTATGGACTACAAGACACAGACAGCTCTAAAGAAGGAGCGTAAGTCCCAGCGCAGGACAGACCCTAGGACACCCAGTGAGGATAGGGCAGAGCTGCGTTCTGGAGAGACCAAGAGTGGATGCACCTGTATTACCCAATGTGGGAGCCGCCCACCGTGGAATCAGGAGAGGCTGGTTGATACCTTAGAGTGCCCACCCTTTCTCTGGTGTGTTAAAAGGATGAGAGACCACTCACTTTACAGACTGTCCATAGAATGAAAGTGTATTAAGCAATCACTTAATGCATGGAAGCTATGCATGCATAGGCATTTACATTTTTGAAAAAAATTCCAAGATTGAATTCAAATGTGACTGTGTTGTTAGCTGAGTGAAGACTTCAGATCTACTTCTTCCCTGATCTTTGCTATATCTACTCAGCTTCCTCCACAGCATGGAGGAGAATAATAATAGCATGTATGCGGACATATTATATGAAAACAAATTTGGCAGAAATTGATAAAGATATGTGTATATCTATATATCTCTATTTAAGCATCTCTAAAAATGTATCTATTTCTCTCTCTAGCTACCTATCCATTTATTGTTACAGATGTATCATCTATCTATCTGTTATTATCTACCTATATTATCCTGAATTCATTGCTTAGAATATAGATATTCTACAGATTCCAGCCCCTAATACAAACATCTTGCTAAAAAGTATTCAAAATTATAAGTTTAATTGAAAACATGATACTTCCTATATAAGTTAATGTTCTTTTTAATGTAACTCTAATTTATAAGATCAATCCATTCTGACTCCCTCATGTATGACTTCTATGGATATAAAGTGATAGTATTTTGGAAAGAAAGGATTTAAAATATTTGCATTTCTCAAATGTCTATTTATGGCACTTAACCAACTCAAATAATAGCAAATTCTATTTCTATCTCATCTGCACTGATACACGATGTGAAACTGCCCTGCAGCTTAGCATTTTTTTTTTATCATTTCAGCCATGTTTATAATTGATATTGACCTCAACAGTTTAACTACATCTAATCAAATGTGAAGAGAACTTGTTTCTTTAGCTGTGCACATGACAGGAGGTACCTGCTGCAGGAACCTGCTGGAGACAGGCTGGGATGAGTACAGTAAAATAGAGACAGATCTTCTAGGTCCACTTGGGAAAGGAAAATAAGACCAGAACTGGTAAAACAAAGATAAATAAACTTCTGTAGAATAATTCAATGGTGGATATGTGACTTGATGTATTTGTCAAGACACACAGATTTTTACAGCACAAACAGAAAACATTAATGTATGCGAGGAATATACCTTTAAGGAAACCAAGGGGTGATGCTGACCTAAGTAATTTGGAAATGAATGGAGTCTACTAGTATGCAAAATCAGTTGTATATAATCAGTTATAGATAATGTATAACTATAGTTGATAAGGTTATTTCCTACAGTGGCACACAGGAACAATTTTGAAATCATTTTACTTGTATAATGGAAATGAACAATTAAGTAGAGGAATGGTGGATGAATGAAGCCAATTTTATTATCACTACTGAAGTGGGAAGCTACAGATAAGCAAAGGAGGAGGCTGGAGTAAGCCATGTGGTAGTGGATTAAAACTGGAGACATTCCTGTGAACAGAAGTTAAACTTAATATAGATACAGATAATCATATCTAGAAATATTGACAAATATGTTGTACATACATGGCTCAATGCATGCACATTTATGTCTTTGCTCTGTCAACTGAGAAATCCAGAAGCAGTAACTCAATAGCAGCAATAAACACACTAAATCTGTTTTCTTATTCTCTAATCACACCGCACCTTGGAGAAATGACTGATTCTAGAAAAAGGGCAAGAAATATACAAGATATGCACCAGATATACAAGATATACAAGATATACAGTATCTTGTATACAAGATATACAATATACTATGTACCAGATAGTGCCAGTGAATAATAAAGTATTAAAAACATACACTCCCACTCCCCCAAATACACACACCACAATGATGTGATTGGTGAAAGGGACACAGAAGTCAGATGAGAAGTTCTCAGTAGTCACAGGGAGAACAATTTGTGTGCCAAAGCAGATGATATAGCATATTGATTAGATGGTTTAGGCCAAGTATAAAATAAATATTCATAAGTCCACACTGATATCAAGAAAACTTCAAATAAGTAAATGCTGAAGAGAGACAAAGCTCAGTACAGAATTAGTAATATTTATTTCATATTCTGTACTCGGGAGGTGGGGCATGAATCCCATCTGCTCACCTGTTTGTCCATGTAGTGATTTCTCCTGAAGAGCACAGTTTTGAAAGAGGATAAAAATAACAACTTTACAAGTGGACAACTTGACAAACTGTACTCAACCAAGTGGCCAAGTTTCATCATCAACAGAAATTTCATGGCAGTAGGCACTGTTCATGCGTTCTGATGACATTAACCCTTTGCCTATCTGATCTTCCAAAATATCTATAATCCAAGTCTATCAAAGAGAAATATCAGAAAGTCCCAATGTAGTACTTTCTACAAAATACTAGCAACTAGTCCTCAAATTCATCACTTATCCCAAACAAGGAAAATTCTGAGAAACTCTTCCAGTCAAGAGAATCCAGGCAGCCACAACCAAACATTATGTGGTGTCATTCATGGGATCCTGGAACAGAAAAGGGACATTACGAAAAACCTCAGGAAATGTGAGTAGTGTGCAGACTTTAATGATAACGTATCAGTACTGCTTCATTAACTATGAAAAATGTACCACACTAATCTACTCTATTAGGGTATTAGTAATATGGGGTTTTGGGGGTGGGTTAAGTGGGTGCTTTCTCTCTCTTCTTCACAATATTTCTCTAAATGAAAAACTTTTTTTTTTTAAGATTATTTATGCATACAAGCTGGCCAGAGGCATGGGGCAGCGAGAGGGTTCACCAGAGACAGAGCGGGGAGCAGAACAGGCAGACTGACAGAAATACACTGCTGAGGGGAGCAGCGGGTGAGGCGGGAGAGATCTGCCGCACCATGTGGGAATCTCCTAGGCCAGGCATTGAACTCACGTCACCGCTGCGGACAGCTCCACAGCTCAGCGCTTAACTGCTGTGCCACCAGGGAGGCCCTAAATGAAAAACTATACTAACATTAAAATACTATTAAAAAATCAGCAATTATAGGTATCAATGTTTTATTTGATAAGAAAAAATATTTTAATTTGATCTTTCAACAGTATAAGTAATTTAAAGCCAGAAAGCCCCAGACAGAAAATATTTTGGTCTCATCCTGATTGCTTCAACTCAACATATTCTAAATTGGGAATGAGAAATCATGACCCTATAAGATAGGTAAAGCAAATGGTTCTACAGCATAAAGAAGATATGTGATAGTGAAATATCACAGATTCTGTCTGAATGAGATTGGACTTGGACAGTAAAAAAACATCCTTTCTCTGATACGTGAAAAAGAGCATTTTCCAGGCCAATAGAAAAGCCCAGTCTGAAAATGGACTTGGGAATTAACATGATGTTCTTGAAGACAGGGATTTTGATTGAGGCTAAGTTGACCTATGTCTGTGTCAGTAAATGTGCACCTGAGTGATGAGATTGGTTGGTAAGCAGACTTCAACGCAACTTAAGAGGTAGTGTGAGTAAAAATCTTTCTGTAGTACAATGAGTCATTCAAAGAGAAATAAAGAGATGGAAAATTAATGAGAGCAATTTTAGAATAAGGGCATTCATTAGAGTATCATGTGTATGCTTTGAATTCAAATGGGAAACAACAGGAGAACAGAGGGCTCTGAAGGGTATTCTTTTCTTTTAATTGTTCCCAAGCTTTCACCTCTGGAAGCAAGGCATGCACAGCCCTTAAATGTTACCTCTGAGTCACTGAAATGCAGATTTAGAAAGTGAGATAATGAAGTTGTTTGGCTATGTTGCTAAGAGCAAACCTCTTATTCAATTCAATACTACAACAAAAGTTTGTGACATATGCAAAATCAGTATCATGTACCATCATTTAAAGCGTTAAAACGTTTTCAAAGCATTTAAGCATATGGAAATGACATAATTTTAAAGAGTATTGTCATGAAAGAATTATGTGAGTGATGATAACATTAAAAACAACAACAGCATATGCTTTAAAGTAAAAGGAAAGTGAGAAATGGAAAAAACAAAGTACTGATAAGATAAATAATAGCTAGCACAGAGAGTTGCAATATCCATGTTTATGATTTTGCATAAAATATCTTATCAGGCCACTAATTCTGTTGGAGTCAGAAAAAAACTTCTATCTTAATCTAATAATTTATAAGCTTAAGAA
Source organism: Scalopus aquaticus (assembly GCA_004024925.1). NCBI lineage: Eukaryota > Metazoa > Chordata > Mammalia > Eulipotyphla > Talpidae > Scalopus > Scalopus aquaticus. The sequence goes on along the minus strand of PVIJ01007841.1, from coordinate 54,911 downwards.
TAGAGTTTATCCAGCATCTTAAGATCTGCACTATTTGTATACTCATCACATTTGTTCTGCAGTACCAGACAGTTAATACTATGCTAGAGAAATAAAATAATTTTTACTAGTTACAATTTCTGAAATAATAAATGTAGATATGGAAATGCCCATTAATGCTTCAATATTTTTAGTTTAGAACAAATATTTGCAAATTCTTATCTTATGGCTGTGTAGTCTTGTCTTAAAGTTTTGTCAATTAAAAAAATACATATTTTCTTTGGTGCACCTTCAAGTGAGATTTTAATTAGAAACAAGTGGTATTTAGAGATATTCTACACAAAGTTTTCAAATATTTCCTTTTTTATCAATAATCTCAAATTCATTTAATCAGATGATTTAATCAATTTCCAATTTTTTAGGGACCAGTAAATTAGGAAGTTTAGTATACTGTATGAATACCTAGAACAATGCATATTTCAATTAAATAAAAGCAGTGTCGAAGAGTAAAAATGAAAGTATAAATGGAGAATACTCCCTATGTACAAAAATGCAGTTTACAATAATGAACCTTATATAACCCATCTAATTACAGTTCTAAATTTTCCCCATCTTTGTTGTGAATATCAGGTAGATGTTCTTAAACCAATTACAAATTGTGTTCCTTTTTAAGCAATTAATTAACTTCTATAGTACGCAAAAAGGGTGAAAAATGAAATACAGGAGAAGCATAGAGTCTATAAAATCATAGTTAACAGAATGGAATAAAAATTATGATAACATGAATTAGTCTCATAATAGATGAGCTATAGTAAAAGATGCCTGGCACTGACGTCAATGGCTTCATTTCATATGCATGATTATCCGTGTTTTAAATCTGTCAGTATCTTTGCTGACTTTATTTGCTCTGACTTTATATACTCTGAGCTAAGGTCAGAGCATATAAAGATCTCTAAGGGTATTACCAAAATAAAAGTAATCCCTTTTTCCCAAGGCTGTGATCTCAGCTGGGTCATCCTAAAGGCTAGAGTGAGACTTTAAAAACAATTTCTGGAGAACTAGATGACTCGGGGAAGTTTTCAAAAACTGTCTTAGAGTGCTAGAGGGCCAGTTGCGTGGGAAGTTTGGTCAACTCCCATGAAAGACACAGAGAAGGAGAATCAGCCTTGTTTATCTTGCTACCTCACAGCCTTGTGGGAGGAAACACCATGGGAACACTGTCTGGGAATCTTTCCCAAGCCTGAAGGCCTGCCTTCCACAGAGATTCTCTCCTCAAAGGGTAGGAGACACATTTAAGAAATTCCTATGACTTTTCATTGGCACTCACTAGATGATATAACTCCAGGGTCAGTATAACCAGACTTTTTCCTTCTGACTTATTTCACTGAGATTATTCCCTTCCAGCTCCATTGAAGTTGCCAAAAATGGCACAAGTTTATCTTTCTTGATCACAGAATAGTATTCCATTGTGTATATATACCACATCTTCTTGATCCACTCATCTGTTTTGGGCATTTAGGTTGTTTCCATAGCTTAGCTATTGTAAATAGTCCTGCAATAATTACTTTTTAAAGCATGTTCTTCTTGTTAGTCTCTGAACTTCAGGAAAACATAACAGTTAGGTTCCTATTCACCAATAAAGCACCAGTAATTAACTCAATCTCAGAGTTTGTTAAATGGATGACTACTGTTTGCCAGGCCAGCTGCATTTTATTGAAAATGCTATGTTCTTTTCAACCCATTCGTCCAAGAATTAGCATTGATCAATTAAAAAATGTTTTTTTAACTTTAGACAGAAAGTAGGAGGTATGTAATTTTTTTATTCAAAAGGTGATGCAATGAAATATGTGAGTGTAGATCTAAAACAGGACCTATAATAATTTTTAAAAAGGAAATTATTTCAAAATTAAAAGGAAAAAGTATTTCAAAAGGTAGTGATTGAGGTATGTCTAACCTTGCATGTTCAACTCTCTTTCCAATTTTTGGTTGCTAAGGAAAATGACATTTTAACAAACATGCTTGCCCTGCTCTCAGTGCTGTGTGTGATTCTGGTTGACATCTGACGAAGGGTGTAGGCTACCTGCCGGCAGCACCATAAGACTTGCTCTTTTTCCTCTGTGATTGGTTCTTCCTTTCACACCTCATGCCCATTTGGCAGTTGGCTTCCTATTTTGAAAATAATTCCTCTCCAGGGTTTTCAGTTCTGCCCAGCAGCTCTCGGCTCGTGAATTTCTCTCTTCATTTTTACTGACTGCGCAGGTGCAATTGCGAAACAGGCAGGCAGTCGTCGCCCGCTGTGGCTGATAACAAAATCATCTTGTGCTACTGCCCTGTTAACACAAAAGTTAAGGTGTGAACTTTTCATCTTTCTCTTACCCAACTGTACACCTTCTGATTATTTGCTATTTTCCTTCTACAACAATACCATTGCCTTAGAAAAACAAATGTAGAATGTTTTGTTTATCTGGCAAGTTAGATTAAGTTATAAAGGAACTGTAGGGCGTAAGAAACAGATAAGTAGAAGTAGAAACTAGAAATTTATATAAATTATTTTGTGACTATATTTTGTTTATTCAGACTTAAATGTAATTCAGACAAGTGTAATGAAGCTATAGAACAAATAATCATACTGAGAAAGACACTGACCTCTGGTACCATGTTCCAGGGGTTCTTCTATGCTTCCTTATTTACTGATTGTCTGAGTTTAAGCATGTCACTTAAATCCTCAAGGTCATACCTTAAAATGATCTAATACATACCAATTTTATAAAGTTGTGATAACTGAATTATATAAACACACAGCAGAACACTTTTGCATAGTCAATACATTTGATCAATATTGATCAAATATATCTTCAAATTTACCTTATATGTACCAGTTACTAACAATGTTCAAAACTGTGATTTTGTAGGGTTTTTTTAATTTCTGACTTCTACATTTTCTTTCTTCCCTACTCTCTCGTGCCCCCTAAAGGCCCAAGCTGACATTGCGTGGGAAGGCACCGTGGTGTGGGAATAGCTGCTCTGGAACTTTTCAGGTTGTTTTCATTCTTTGCTGAAATGTGGTCCTGAATTTGATATATCATTCTGAGAAACTGTTATTTTAAAGTGAATCAAAAAGAGTGCACACACACACACAGACACACATAAACACACACACACACACACGGAGCTGGCAAAAGTTACAGCAGTACTTGATCTCTGAGTCACCAGAGACAGAGTTGGGAGCAGAACAGATGGACTGACTGAAATACACTGCTGAGGGGTGTATACATTGTTGTGGGCAAGACAGGAGAGGTCTGCTGTGCCATGTGGGTTAGCTCCCTGGCCAGGGATCGAACTCCTGCTGCACTGGCTGGTGATGGCTTTGTAGTGCTGAGACTTAACTCCTTGCACCAACTGGGAGGCCCCCAAGCACAGATATTTCAACCTTCTGTAAAATACCAGAACTTATAATCTATACAATCCATTTGAAATTCAGTGAATTTTGTCACTTAATGCCTGTATGAGCTTGGGTAAGTTACTTCACTAAGGTCAGTTTTTTGTATTTTTTTTCTTTCTTTTCAAAACAAGACTAAGGATAGTATGAGTCCAGTGGGATGGTTCTGAAGATTAAATGGAATAGTTTATGTAAGGCAGTTAGCAGTGGGCATGGTAATAACTCTAGAACTGATGTATCTTACTAATTTTACTGATTTTCTGTATTCTATACTTTCTTATTTAACTCTTTCAACATCCTTACATTTTTTTGTGTAATTCAGTACTATTTTATAACGACATTGAAACCTATTCAGGAAGGGGGATCTAGTTTTCACTATCAACTAGTGGATTAATCCTTTCAATAATGTATAATAAAATGAGGAACAACAGACTGGATTCTGGGCATAGCCTCACAGATGAGAGTGGTGTGCAAGAACTGGCTCACCTTGCCCCTGATTCTGAACACTGGTTATAAAGGACTCAAGGTTTTATGTCAACTGATATCAATTTGGCAGTGTTATATTGTCCATGGTGACAGTAATTTTTCATAAAAGGGGCAAAAGTTACAATGCTCCCCTCCCATATTATATAATATTTCCTGCTACTAGTTAGAATTGCTTAGAGAAACAGAACCAATAGGAGATGTAGAGATATAGATATAGAAATAATAAATACAAAGTGAAGATTTATTATGGGAATTGGCTCATCTGGTTATGGAAGCTAAAAATTCCCATGATCTGCCATCTACCACATGGAGACTTGGGAAGGCTGAGGGTGTAGTTTAGACAAAGTTTGATGACCTGGAGCCAGAGGAGTCCATATCTGAGGGTAGAGGAGATAGATATCCTGTTTCAAGTAAAGAACACATTTACTTTTCCTCTGACTTTCTATTCAGCCCTCAGTTGGCCCTCGGGGTTAGATAATGCTCACTTCCATCAGGAGGGCAATCTGTCTAGAATAGTCTACAGATTAAAATTCTAATCTCTTCTGGATACACCCTCACATATACATGAAGAATCTTTCACCAGGTATCTGGACAGCCTTAGCCAGTCAAGTTGATCCATAAAATTAACCATGAGTCTTGTCAAATACACTATTGGGTATAAATTCATTCACTGAATCACTGACAGTGGAATTATAACAGTATAGTCTATACAAGCAGGAATAAAAACCTGTCTTTAATTACCCTGATATTTAAAATGAATATATTTGTCTCTCTTACATTTATATGTATTTGTACTGTCATCAAATAATTGCAGCTTAAAAGAGCAGCATATAGAAGTTTCTAGGATCAAAAATGGCATATATTAAATAATAATAGTTTAAATAATTATTTAATAATTATTTAATAATAATAGTTTAAATAATTAAATAATAGTTGTATACAGTATTTAATTTAAAATTCTGAAAAAAATCTCAATTGTTTTTTCACCTTTTGCTCACTCAATTTTCTCATCAAATACTTCTCTGAATGGCTTCTAACTCTACAAGAAATACACACGTTTTACATGATTAATGTGGCAACCTTTTCCCTAGCTTCACAGTGAAGATATTATTCTTATTGTCTGGCTACAGTAAAAGAAGAGAATGGTGAGGAATTCTTTCATGTCATTAGCCTTTTATCGTGAACCACAGTGACAAATACAACTAAAGTGTTAGAGCTGCCATACAGAATTTTGGTGATTAAATAGAACAAACAAAACAAAAGTGTTCCCTCTCTTCTCAAAACGTGTGACACATTCTCCCACCGCTGCACTTTGCCATGCCTCCCTTTGTCCCTTACGTAGTTCCCCACACCACCCAATACAAGACTCCAAAATTATTCTTCCTCAAAATATGTCTCCTTTCAATCGTGGTGACATTACATCGGGTCCTTGTGTTCTTGTGTATGGTAGCATGATTAATAGAGAGGAGGTCAACAGGAAGGCCTCTCTGATTTTTCTATCCTTTAGGCCATGTCCCAGCCGAAAGGATGCACTCATCAAGCAGGAGATTCAGATGGAGTTGCCATCATTCATGGATTCAGCCTGCTGATGCCTCAGTGAAAGAAGACCCCACCCCCAGGACACCAAGGAGCAGCTTCCCACGGAGCTGGTCGTCAGTTCCAAAAGCCTGTCACCACAGCAGACCCTACATTTTAAATATGTTCCAACTGTCGTAGACTCTAAGTATATTTCATATCATTTTCTTAGATCCATACTTACTAGAAAGAATAGAGTGAGTATTATATCTGGTGATGATATTTACTAAATATAAGTATCAAAATCATTTGATGCTCATTCAAGTCTCAGGAACAAATTTGCATTCATCCAAGAATAACAGTAAAGAAAAGAGACTATATTTCACATCCGCATTTGTAAACTGGTTTCATGAAAATAAGGATACATTTTTCAAGAAAACAGCATTGTATTTTGTGATAGTTAATATTACATGTCAATAGCTGGACTACGGGTTGTCCAGGTATTTGGCCAAGGATTACTCCGGGTATTTTTGTGAGGGTAGTTCTGGGTGTGGTTAGCATTTAAAAGAGTCTATTTAATAAATAATAATGTGCAAATAATGAAGAGACAAATTTCCCACAAACAAGAATAATTTGTGTAGATAGTTCCCACCAAAGAGATTGAGTATAAACCCCTATTTCTTAAGTGTTGTCTATATTAAGTGACTTCTTCCTATAGAATGACGTATATAAATGGGAGGAAAAGAATAACATGAAACCACTACAGGCAAACAGGAAGTAAATAAATTAGGAGAAAAACATGAAAACCCATACATGCTAACAGCAAAAGTCATATGATCTAGGTAATATTACCCTTGGGAAAAATGTGAGGAGAGCGCAAGTTCCTCCCTTGTATTTCTACCAAAAATGTAGATTTCTATCAAAAATGTAATTTCAGCATACCTGTGAGAAAAACATTTGACAAATCCTAGTTGAGAGGCATTCAAACAAAATAACTGATCACAAATCTCATAACAGTCAAAGGTATCAAAAACATGAAAACCTGTGAAATTATCTTAGCCATGAGGCTCCAGTGAGAAGACCACTGACAGTAAAGTAGCGTGTTGTTCGGGATTCAGGAATGGTGGGGGAAAAAAGCATATTAGGTAAAAACTTAAAAAAAAGATTAATGGACCATATATTTTTGTTAGTAAAGTATCAATAATGATGCATTCATTATAACAAAGGTACCATAGTGATATAAGATGCTAATTATAGAGAAAGTAAGATGGATTATGGTAAGTTTTTGTATTATTTAAAAACTTTCTCTCATAATTATAAATTTTTCCCTAAAAAGGATTTAAAAAATGGTAGCTAGACTAAATGATTCAATTAAAAATCAATTGTCCTTCTGGATGTTGGAAAAAATGCCTGATTTAGTCCTATACTGTTATTATAAAGCACATTGTAAAGCAGTGTTTAAGATATGTGATGTTTGAGAGCAAAGGACAAGATAATGTAAATCCTAATCTTAAGAAAGTTGATATATCAATAGAGTGAGATTTTAAAAAAGTTACGTGTATTAATGAGATAAAATTTTATAACAATAAAAATTACAGTTGACCAAAAGATGTTATAAATCTATATTTTAATGTACCAAGGTGCTTATTCTCAAAATATATAAATAAAATATTTCAGTCTCAAAAATAAATTATATTCACAATCAGGGTGAGCGATATTAGCATACTGTAATTGATAGAATAAGCAACAACAACTAAAAAAACTCAGTAAGGAAAGAGAATATTTGAAAAACATTTTAAGTGAATTTAACCATATTTTACACATATGGAAAAGTATATTTGAAAGTTGAGGATTATGGGCCTCCCTGGTGGCACAATGGGTTAAGCGTTGTGCTGTGGAGCTATTGGGGGTGCTATGGTGCGAGTTTGATGCCCCGCCAGGGAGATTCCCACATGGCACAACAGACCTCTCTTGCCTCAATGGTTGCTCCCCTCAGCAGTGTAATTTGTTCAATCTGCATGTTCTGCTCCCCACTCTGTCTCCGGTGAACCCTCTCACCGCCCCACACCTCTGGACTGCATCCTGCTTGTATGCAAAAATAAATAAATATTAAAAAAAGAAAATTGAGGATTATATATCCTTTCCAGCTACAAAGCAAATGGAATAGTTATATAAATGCAACATGTACTAAGCCATAAAGTCCATTTCAACAAATTTTAAAATACTGGAATCACATGAACTATATTCTTTTTTTTTTAAGAGTTATTTATACATACAAGCTGGGGTACAGGCCGGAAGAGTGGGGCGGCGAGAGGGTTCACCAGAGACAGAGCAGGGAGCAGAACAGGTAGATCAGAGATACACTGCTGAGGGGAGCAGCAGGCAAGGCAGGAGAGGTCTGCCGCACCATGTGGGATTCTCCCCGGCTGGGCATCGTACTCGCATCGCGCGCTGTTGATAGCTACACAGCGCAGCGCTCAACCGCTGCGCCACCAGGGAAGCCCCCATATGAACTATATTCTAAGACTATAATGAAATCAATCTTGAACTCATTGGCAATAAGATTAAAAATTAATAAGTGTATAATTTTAAAAAATATCTTTATACTGGAAACAAATGAATAAAAATAAATCATAATTAGATAAATATTTTAGTCTAAGTAATTGTGAAAGTGTTAAATATAAGATTTTGTGGAATGCAGCTAAAGTCATGCTGAAAGAAATGATGAAAAAACACAAAGAGCCAAGGATCCATTTACAGTAGGTAAAAAGAAAACAGCTGAAACATGCAGAGAAAAGGAAACAAAAAACCAGAATTCAGTAGAAAGAATCAATAAGGCTGTCCACAGCCACTGCAGCATGAGTTCGATCCCTGGCCAGGGAGCTTCCTGCACGGAGCAGCAGATCTCTCCTGCCTCATCCACTTCTCCCCTCAGCAGTGTATTTCAGTAGAGCCGCCTGTTCTGCTCCCCACTCTGTCTCTGGTGAATCCTCTCACACCCCACACCTCTGGCCTACACCCCAATTTCTTGTATGCATGAATAAATAGTCTTTAAAAAACAATAAAATAAAAAATAAAATTAACAGTCTCTGACAAATTCATACAAAAAAATTTGAGCAAACACACACACACACACACACACGCACATACAGGCACACACAACACTATTAAAAACAACCAAATTCCATGGAAGTGGAAATGAGTCTCAACACAGATCCTACAGATGTGTAAAAGATAACAATACTATGTTATAAATAGCACTTACACAATTATTTAAAAAAATTAGATCAAATGGATGAAATTTCCAAAAAACAAAATAATTATTAAAATCACACAGAGAAATAGCACCCTCAGTGATTCTGTTTCTAATAAAGAAATGACTATGTACTTTAAAAAATCTTTCCCCAAAATAACTCCAGGCCCAGATCAAGTTACCAGTAAATTGAACATATGTTTTAAAGAAAAAAATAAACACATTTTTTCAAATAACAGAACACAAACAGCTTAATAACAAAATATAAAATAAATTATTGGAAAGTAAAATTACTATCAAGTTCACTAATAAATATAGACAAAAAAATCCTGAAGTTGATTCCCAAATCAACTTTGGCAAAATACAAAAAGTATGATAGATAATGGCCAAATTGTGTTTATTCTAGAAAATAGAGTTTCTTAACATTTGAAAATCAATCAATATAGTACACTGTATTAACAGAAATAAAAGAGGAAAACTTATTGAATAACATGAGATAGCAATACAAGAAACAGATACAACTATATTTAAAAATGCATTATTTCACCCTAAAACTATAAAGAAAGCTAAGGAGATATTTATTAAATCAAGAAGTGTCTTAACCTCTTTGGGGAAGAGAGGAGAAATTACTTGGAGGAGAATTCATAAAGATGACTTCTCACTTCTATAGTGTTTACATAAGATGTTCTTATATGAGTGTTTATTGAAACAAAAAAAATCATTAAGCTGAGCTTTTAGTATGGAGCACTTTTTGAAAGTATATCAGAATAAAACTGAAATAAAAGGAAATGAATTATAATAGACCTCAAGAAAAATTATTAAAAAATCAAAAGCTGCTGAGCGATCAAGTAGAATCTAAACCATAAATTTCCTTATAACCTGCTTAAAGGTATCCATCAGTTAATTATTTAAGAAAACATCTTCCAATTGTGTATTAAAAGCATAAAAAATATTGTTGGATGTAGACCCAGAAATTATGTGCCTGCGAAGGTGTTTTATAGAAATAATTCTAACACCTATTTACAAAATGTTCATCAGAGCATTATTGGAGACATTTTAAAATCTCAACCATAGAAAAGTATGTACCTTATGGCATATTCAGCAACAAAATACTTAGCCAAGTTCTCAATTAAGATGTTGTGGTTTAGGGTTTATTGCATTCTTTATTCCATTTCCAGACTCTCGGAAATTAAACAAAGCATAAATATTTCTGGTAAACATTGAAAGGATATTGTTATATTTTCATAGATTTAACACCAAACTTAAGTCATCTCTAAATAATGATAAGATAACTAAATAAGGATATTTAATAGATAATACATCCCTATGGAAAAATCCTTCGAACTGGTTCTATCATTTGACTCAGACTGTGTCTATATTTCACTGGAAATTTTACACAAACTCAAGGCCAAGCAGATAGTAATAATGTGGAAAGTAATTAAGTAGTCAGGATTTTAATGAGCTGGCCTAAGAGGAAAATATTCAGAGCTTGCTATTAACCATTATATGGGAAAGAAGATCTTAGATAAATGGATTAAAAGCAATATGTGTTTTGCTTGCCTGCTAATGCAATGGGGGTACCAGAGAAAGGGGAGCAGTTCCTTGTGCCCTGAACCACACATGCTCTTATTTCTCCCTTAGAATCTGTGGGAAATTCTCTACCTTCATGTTTCTTCTGAAATACTCTTAGCCATCTTTTCCTTCTGGGTTTTGGCATATAGAAATAGAAACCAGAGCATTTTCAGACAAATTCTACTGCACTAAGTCTCCTTGCTATACATAAAGGTGGAGTGTACCACCTCCTAGAATTGGCAAGAAGATGGGTAAATACAGGAGAAAATACATTAGCATCCACTGTGTGTTTGGGAATGAAAAAAGATTTTTAGAGAATATTTTGGTGACATATGTCTAATATATAAAATCTATAAGCTCACAGAAGATAAGCTTAGTATTTCAAGCTTATGTTTTCCATTTCTCTAGAATGTTAGAAAGGCCATTCAATGGCACGTTGTCTGTGCCAATGTACCAGAACTGACAATTTTGTCACTTTTTATGGAAAGATAGTAAAGGCAAAGTATAAAGGACTTGGGCACTGGTAGTGGAATATTACCTTGAACCACAGATTTTTAAAAGCAAACTCATACAACGCATAAAACCAGATTGGACTTGCCCTCCTCTTCTCTGTTAGTTTGCATGGCTTCCTCCTCGCTCTTCATTATCTACAGGCAACATAAAGAAGCTTGTTTGCAGCATTGGTCTTTTGGTGCCAAAATGCAACAGAGTTGGCTTAGTAAGCCTCTCTTTTTTGCCTTATTGATTTTGATGTAAAAATATAGAGAGAGTGGGAGAGAAGCTAACGTCAAAGGTAAGTCTGAGATAAATGAGCCATTATACATAGTTTTGTATTCTTTCCAGGATAATCTACAGTTGGGAATTAGAAGCTATTTTCCCAGGTAATTTTTCTCCAATATCTACATTCAACTGAACAATTTATGTCTGTTTCCTGTGCATTAAACTCTTAAATCATAGACATCTTAAAATCTTAAATAAGCCTTGTGCCCAAAATGAGTAAATATTAGATAACAATTTTAATACACAGGAAAGTATCTCCCAACAGTGAAAAGATTAATGTCAAAAATGTATAATAGCATCATCACAGTCAATAGCTGATATTTTGCCTATGTGTAAATTTCACACTTAAATATAATCCTCATGGAAATATACAATATATATATTTTTAATTTTTTTCTAAAGATTTATTTATTTATGCACACAAGCTGGGGTACAGACCAGAGGTGTGGGGCGGTGAGAGGGTTCACCAGAGAGAGAGTGGGGAGCAAAACAGGCAGATCAATGGAAATACACTGCTAAGGGGAGCGGCGGGCGAGGCAGGAGAGGTCTGCCGGTCTGCTGCACCATGTGGGAAGCTCCCCAGCCACTGCAAACAGCGCCACAGCACAGCGCCTAACTGCTGCACCACCGAGGGTGGGGGGTGGGGCCCACAAGTAATATATTTTAAAGATGTATGCAACAAGAAGTAAAGGACCAGCAAGATGAAGAACTCAACAGAGATTGCAAAAAACTCAGCGTGTGTGTGGTCAGTTAAAGTCAGAGTGAGGAGATAAGCATGATCATTTCGATAGAAACTAGGCCCTATACTGCAAGGTGAGAAAACATAGACTTTGGTCATATTCTCTATTGGAAAGAAATTATTTATGTAACTACCAAAAAAAATCATTGATGACATTTTAAGTTTTCAAACAATGGAGAAAATGTTTCCAGGGTCAAGGCTTTAATGAACAAAAAATAGTAAATAGAACATTATATGTTCCAGAAAGCCAGATGACTTTTGGACAGGCTCACAGAACAGGTGTCCAGCCTAGTGTGCCATGGGAAGCCCTCAAGTTCTTTCTTTTTTATTATTCGTCATATTTCCAATTACTCAATATATTTTGTAAAGATTTATTTATGCATACAAGCTGGAGTATAGGCTGGAGGTGTCGGGGGGTGGGAAGTGAGAAGGGAGCAAAACAGGCAGATTGACAGAAATACTGCTGTGGGGAGCAGCAGGCGAGGCAGGAGAGGTCTGCTCCGCCATGTGGGAAGATCCCTGGCTGGGCATCAAACTCGTGCTGCAGTGGCTGCAGATAGTTTCATAGTGCTGAGGCTTAACCCGTTGCGCCACCAGGGGAGGCCCCAACTTCTCAATATTTTTTCTTGACATTTTCAACTACCTAAGCACTATGCTTATCTTTAGTATATTTTCTCTACTTAGAATTAAAACAGTCCCCACACTCTGCTGAACACAAATGCACTAAGGAAGACAACGGGCCTTCCACTGGGGAGCTGAGATGGCTCTGGGATAGCTGGTGTGAACATGCCCTGGCACTGATGGGGCTGTGAGTTTGATCCCGCAGTTGACTTATGCAGCTGCTCCTGAGATGTGGTTGGAGCTGCTTCTTTTGCATCAACATGTAATCAGATAGAACATGTAAATATGTGGTTTACAATTTTTTCCCAGATCTATTTTTTAGAAATGTTATGCATCAAATTACATACATTAGGGTAGCATCACACATAGGAAGTGGCAGATGTCTTAATCTTCCTCCCCTTCGAGCTTGTTCTCTACAGTCCTATCTGTGATCCTTGTCAATGGAGAACACTGCAGTGTCTTTCTCACTGAGATGTGGTGGTGTTAATGAAGCCGGTGTACACTGTCAACCCTTGAACCACCACAGGTTCTTGTCCCATGAAGTCGTAAAAAGGAATTGACAGACATTTTAGATAAGTAAGCAGAGAAACAAACTTTATTTAAGTGAGTCAAGAGAAGTAAGAGAGTAAAAAAAAGTTTATTTAGAGGAAGAAAGTAAGGACTCCCAGGTACGCTGCACTTGGGAGGGGCAAGGAAGCCGCTATGGGCCTGTGTCTAGGAGTATTTAAACCTTTGTGTGTTTGTTTGTTCTAAAATCTCATCGTTCTATTTTTTGATTGGCTCTTTCCCCTAATGGCTATCTTCCTCCGGACAGATGTGCTCATTTTCCCATCTCCTATCTTAGAGTTTTTAAGTTCTGCCAACATTTACTGTCCGGATTAAATTTTAGCCTTGAAATTATCTGTCCCCATTAGCTTCCCTGGACCTCTGACCTCATCTCTGGAATATGTCTGGTTGGCATTTATAATTTACTGCCCTTGTCTTTGGAGTATACTTTGGTTAGAACCTAGAATTTACTGCCCTTATCTCTGTCTCTGAGGTCCGTACCTGACTGTCCCTGAAGCTGCCTAATTAACCCTAACTTGCCCTGAGACTCAGTAACAGGGCCTGTACCCCAATGTTGTCCCAGATCCTAGGAAGGGGTGAGGGGAAAGGGGTAACATATTGAGTGGGTCTGCCTTCTGTCACGTGAGGAGGCTACTCTTAGGTGGCATGGCTTATGCCTGCCTCGTGATAAAATAGCATCTTGTACACCCAAAATCATATTCCAGTTTCTTTCCAGGTAAAGATGCATCTACAAGAGAAAACAAGACCCTCAATGCAAATAAATCTGAAAGAAATGATCTACTAATTTAAACCTACATTCAGGAATCATGACTTACCTATAATCCTCTTTTAGACAACACTTAGATGAGAAGAAGCAGGAGGGCGATGAGTAAGTAGCTGGCAGGGCTGGGTGAGATCATAAGGAGGGGACGTTCTGTTTCTCTGAGTCATTTCCAGGTTCTGTCACTGGAACTAGTCTCTCTTTTCTACACCTAAATTTGAAAGTATTGGGGATAGATTTAAGAAAATGTACTGAGGCAAAATCAATTAGATTTGGAAAATGAATAGATGTGAAGAAAGGAGAAGACACATTAAATTCTGAAGGTTAGAAAAACTGTTTTCTTTTTCTTTTATTTTCATTTAATTTTAAAAAAAGATAAGTAGATTTATTTATTTTTAACACCACAATAGCTGATGCATTATCTGCTTTAGAAAATAGTTGTGTTATCTCTTTGATGCTTTTGATGATTTTTTTTTTTACAATCCTACTTCTGTTACTCATCTCTATATAGAAAACACAAAATCTTTTTATCTCCTTCTTATTCTCTCTGCCTCCTTTCTTTTTTCCTCCTTCCCTCTCTCTGTTGTGTTATTTTATTAGTTTCCTAGACATAAAAACATATTCACTTTGCTTAAAAATTGATTCTAAAGAAAAAATTTTAAGTACCTTGAATTGTGGTTTTGATTCCATTTTAATTTATTTATACTGTATTTTTTCAATTGTATTAATTATTTTGAGGGGAAGTTGGTTTATGTACATGATCTAGGGGTATAGGTATGGATCTCTTCAGGGATGTTCAATCACGTTTTCTAGAGCACTTAGTGCTTTTGGTATTGATGAAGGATAAAGTTAGAAAAATTGGGAAGGAGGCGCCACAAGACCGGAAATGTGGCTCACACAAAGCCAGGAGCTGGAGGATGGGGAAGACGTGATTAACAGTCATCAAACCAGCTACAGGAACTAAAAATCCGTAGGCCCCAAGGCACAGACCCAAGCAAAGTGTCAATCTGCTGTTAGTATCCTAGGGCGCAGACCAGAGGTAAAGATATGGAGATTGAGGCCATTGTAGAATCTAGGGTCCCTTTCAAATTCTACATCATTACCAAAATCAACCTCAAACAGACCACTCTGCAAAGGAAGGAGCTCCTCCTAAAGAAAAGAAGACTCTATCAGGGTAATCTCTGCACTGGCATGGGGCAGAAGCCCTTCTGCCCACCTGGGACTATGCAGGTGCTTCTTTTCACCAACTCTCCCTCTGGAGGGCAGTGGCCCTCCTGCCTGCCTGTGACCTGTACCATGCAGGGGTTTCTCTTCAATGACCTCCCTCAGGAGAGGCAGCTCTCCTCAGGGCTGCCCACCTATGACCATGCAGGCCTGTCCCTTTTAGGGCAACTCTTCCTGCCTGTATACAAGTGTCCATGATTCTTCTTTCCCTTTTATAATGAACCTGCCCTTTTGGATATAACTAACATCTCTGTGTCAGGGAGAGACTTGTCTGGGAAACTTGCCATGTGCTGCTGAAAGGGAGCTCTGGTGAAACCGTTCCCAGAGTGAACCCAAGGATCCCGCTCTTCGAACCCGACAACTCCAGTAAGGACTCCGGTATTGCATTATCATCTCTAACTCACACAGCCTATCAGTGTCAACACATGATCACCTCAGTGATGTGTAGAAATTGATACTGGGTAAATGGGGCTACAAAATTGGCCAAAGGCACTGCCCCAAATTGCTTACAGTTACTATCTTGGTTCTGCACCTGCACACACAATTGCAAGACTACTCAGGCTTAGGGGACAATAACAATGGGATTTATTTAACAAACAGGGAAAAGCAAAGGACTACTGAAATCAGCATATGGCCATTTACCTTACTTAGAGCAATGTCCAGTCCTTTTAAGTCCCAGAAAAGTAACAAAGGTGGCGTCTTCCCGCCACTGCTGATGTGGAGCGCCTCTTCCCAACAATGGCGTCTTCCTGCTTCTGCAGATGCACAATAATCAGACTGTAGGCCAGGTTCCAACTCACAAGGACTACATAGAACACAACTGGAGATGCTCCTGGAACTACCATGGTGCTGTTGTAATGCACCCCGATAATCACGAGGCAGAGGAGTAGTCAGATATAGGCTACACTGGTGACTGGCCTGAAGCCCCATTCGCAGAAGTGCAGCCCCAAAGCAAGGGTCGGTAGGGGTTTTATACATAGCCCCCTCTATATTTCTTACAATGTAGGTACTAATTCCATAAAAGGCAAGCAAGCAAGCTATGTTACAGACGCAGAACAGAGCAGTCATGACACATAGGCAAAAACGAGGTCTTATCTGGGGTTAGGGAGGTGTTTACTTTTAAGAAAACGACCTTGCACAAACAGCTGGGCAGAAAGCATGCTTGCCCTCTCGCAGGTACTGCCAGGTACTGCCTTGGAGTTGGGGTGAAGGTCTGCACTGTCTCATTTACTATCTCATTGCTCCCTAGCTGACCCTGGCACTGGGTAGAAGGCATGCCCTTCCTCTTGCTGACGCTGGCACTGCCTTGGACCTGGGGTGTGGTTCTCCACTTTTCCATTCACTATAACAGTGCCGCAGTACAGCACCAGGCCAACAACACTGCAAACAGCAACTACAGCAGCCAGACGGCCCAACAGACTGCACTTGCTTATTTTAGGAAGGCGCCCACTTCGGGCCTCTGCCTTCTTCCTTTGGCTGCAGTAAAGGCAAAACTCGGAGCAGTTTCTGTTGCTTGGCTAGTTGCAAACCTCCAAAGTAGCTGGTTCCAAAGTCACTAAAGATTCCAAAAATGCTCAATCTATATCCTGGCTGCTCAAAAACTTTTGGTGTCTAATTTCCAAACTCTCAATGTTCATGGCTACATTTTTTTGCTGCTTCTTTTTCTTTTCCTACATCATGGCAACTGATTCCTCTATTCCTACATCATGGCAACTGCTTCCTCTATTCCTTCAGCATGGCGACTGCCTCTTCCAATCCTATATCATGGCAACTGATTCTTTTCCTCCATCCTGGCGACTGATTATTCCTTCATTCCCTTTTATTTCTTATCAGAATCTCCACCTCAAACTGCAAACTTAGCATTTTCCCTGGGGCTAGTCATTCTCATCAGCAAACCCCCTCCAGGGGGCACCCTGGACTTTACTGGACTTTGGACTCAGCTCGGTTAAAAAAATCTCACTTTCATTTAGGTCGATTTCTCTTAAATATCTCCACTACACATGACTACACACACATGATATTGATTACCATGTAACAATTTTATGAATTGATACTCAATTATCATAAATGGTTTGAGAAACTCATGAGAAGACAGGCAGATGTGTTTGCTAGTGTCCCCCATTCCAATCTTCCCTTTTCTATTCTAAAATTCTAAATTTTCTTCCCTCATTTCCTTTCTCCTGTGATATTCTTTGACCACCGTTTCAGATTGGTTTGTTAGTTCCCCTTCTCTGAGAGTGTCAGGAAGACCACTTTATTCCACAAGGGCATTTCCATGAGACACAGAATTCACAACTAAAAATTTTTTGTTTTGGTTTGTTTTGTTTAATTTCAGCGCTCCAAGAATGCCATGGTTCTTTCTTCTGGCCTACTTGGTCTCAGAGGAGAAATCCCCTTGCCATTTGTTTTCCCCCATAAGTAGCACATCCTGTTTCCCTGGCTACTATCATTTTTTCCCCTTTGTTTTTAGAGTCTAGAAATTTAATTTATGATGTGGCATGGCATGGATTCCTTAGGGTTTACTCTATTTGGGTTTTACTTAGCTTCTTGAATCTGTAGGTGGTTTGGTTTGATTTGATTTTTTTCTAAATTTGGGGATTTTTCAGTCTTTGAAATTAGATATTTTTCAGTCTCATTGCTTCCTCTTTCTCTGGGACGCTGGTGACAGGATTGTTAGCTCCTTGGTACTTGCCCTCAGGCATGCATGATGCTGCCTTTTGTTGTTTCCATTTTATTTCCTCTGCTGTTCAGATTGGCTAAATTTTATTAATCTGCCTTCAACTGTACTGATTTTTTCCTGTCTCACCTTTACTCTGCTATTAATCTCAGCCACCGAACTTTTCATTCCATTTCCCCAATATTTCAATTGCATCATTTCCATTTGGTTTTCTTTATTAAGAATATTTTTGTTGGGCCTCCCTGGTGGTGCAGCGGTTAAGCGCTGCGCTGTGGAGCTGTCGGCAGCAGCGATGCGAGTTCGACGCCCGGCTGGGGAGATTTCCACATGTCGTGCAGACATCTCCTGCCTCGCCCGCTGCTCCCCTCAGCAGTGTATTTCCATAGATCTGCCTGCTCTGCTCCCCACTCTGTTTCTGGTGAACCCTCTTGCTGTCCCATGCCTCTGGCCTGTACCCCAGCTTAAATAAATAAATCTTTAAAAAAAAATTTTTTGTTGCTGAGATTTTGTATTTTTTCACTTATTCTATTAAAACTTGTATTTGCTCATAAAAGCATTTTTATGAGACTGCTTTAAAATCTTTGTCAAATAACCCCAACATCTGGTCTCCCTTGGTGTTGGTGTCTGTTGACTGCCTTTCTCATTCAAGTGGTAATTTTTCCTGGCTCTTGGTATCATAAGCAATTTTCAATTTTATCTTGGACATTTTGGATCTTATCAGACCCTATGTTCTTTTCTTTCCCTCGTCTTTTATTTATTTATTTTTTAAAGCATTCAGTCCTCTGTTGATGGGAGTGGTATGATATATACCTATTTTCTGGTCCTGTAATGCCACCCTACAAAAGTGAGGTGCTGGCCTCATTGTAGAAGGATAAGGGTAAAATTTCCGCGTTGACCCCCATTGATTCCTTCCTGGACAAATGGGGGGTAAGAACTTGCACCATATGTTTCCCTCTGAGTAATAAAACTGTAAGCACAAACCCTACTGGTCCTCTCTGTCCCCGCTGAGGGAGAAAGCTGAGGGCTATAATTCATGTTGCTTTGCAGTGCTGCTGTGAGGTTGTAGTCTTAGTCCCAGGAGTCCCACTGACAGTCGTGTGGGAAGTCTAGAAGACTGGCCCACTCTGCCTTACACCACCTCATTCTACTCCAATGACAAAAGAAGAAAACACTCATCTGTTAGCACCAAGATCACTTTCAGTCCAACTCTAGTACTAATGGGGTCCACTAGGTTGGGGAAGGAAGATCAAACACTTGGCCCCACTATATTGTCTCAGCAAGGGCACTGAGGTGCTGACATCTGCTTTGGTGAGATAAAGGTATGGTGCAAGGTCACTTTTCACTGGATCCTGAAGAAATCTTGGGATGAGGGAGTTACGGTTCAGTTTTGCTGTCGATGTTTGGCTGGAGTAGGGTAAATATAGCCAAAAAGGTTTTTTGTTGTAGCCCATCCTTTTCTGGTCCATGTTTAGGGGATGCTTTCCATGGAGCTCATCTCTCTGTGCCTGTTGTCAGTTTTAGGTTGGATGCCACTGCAACACCCTGTCTCAGAAATTTTATTTTATTTTATTTTTTTTAAAGATTTATTTTTTATTTATACATACAAGCTGGGGTACAGGCCAGAGGCGTGGGGTGGCAAGAGGGTTCACCAGAGACAGAGTGGGGAACAGAACAGGCAGATCAGAAACACACTGCTGAGGGGAGCAGCAGGCAAGGCAGGAGAGATCTGCCGCGCCATGTGGGATTCTCCCTGGCCGGGCGTCGAACTCTCGTCGCCGCTGCCGACAGCTCCACAGTGCAGCACTCAACCGCTGCGCCACCGGGGAGGCCTGTCTCAGAAATTTTAGAGACAATAAGGCAACCCGGAAACTCCTGAGGGACTGACTACCATATTAATCTTCACATCCTGAAGTCCCTAGACTGTCTGACTTTTTTATTTTATATATATGCTTTATTATAGCACCTTCCTATGATTGTTTGCTGTGTCCACTGTGATTAGACTGTTGCTGTAGTTTTGTAAGAGGGAGGACCTAGAAGGAAGGTGCCTACTCCATGTTGGCTGGAACTGAGTTCATTTTTATCAGTTTCATGGATATGTGGGTTGAGGTTTGTTCTTCCTATAGGAAATGAGTGAGTCCAATTAGTTCTTGAACAAATAAGTAAAGTACAGTAATTTCAGTCCTTAATGACATCTTGAAAATTTTAAATTGTTATATTCATTTTAGAATTTAATCTCCTAAGATGTGCTATAGTCATCAGTGCTTCTTTAACCCTGTTTAATATTAGACTTTTCTGTAAAAATCTGTTGACTTTATCTTGACAATAACCTAATTCTCAGAAATTCAGTTTTAATATTGGCCTTAAGAAGAATATTATCCCGTTAATAGAGGTGAATCAACACTGCACATAATGTGATGATATTGCACGAGGCAGTCTATGTGGGAAAAAAATGAACATTATTCAACAGTTACCTTTACTTGGTTTTGGCTTCATGATTTTCTTTTCTGTTTCCTCTACCCTGAAAACATAAAGAAAATAAGCTTCATAAGAAAGCATCTGAAACAGGTGCAGCGAAAATTTCTTGTTGGTTAAAACAGCTGTTAGGTCCAGAATTTCAGCAGACATACCATTCACTTTTGAAGGAATGACTTATTATCCATGCTCACATTCTCTTTTCCTCTTCTTTTTTAAATCTGAAAAATAATTTTGAATGAATAGTTCTAAGAACTTCCACACCTACTTGATTCACATTCCCCAATACTGTTACAGGGCAGCCCTGATATAAAACGGGGTGCCGGACTGTGGGTCCTCACCCATGCATTTAAAAGGGACTTATAATAAGACTCAATTGCAGGCACACACAAGACCAATAAAGTGTTTATTTATGAAAGGAGGGGAAATAAAAAGATAACTCAAGAAAAAAAATAAGAATAAATTGGCGAATGTGTCCTACTAGTTCTGCTGAGCTAGAATCCCAATGGTGCACAAAAACTCAGCGAACTGCCAAGAGTGAGAGAGCCCAAAGCTCACATGTCTGGTTAAAATACCAAAACATGGTTGCTTAGCTGCACCCTCAGTCCTCAGCATCCTTCCTTCAGTGATGATGGCATTATGGGATTTGTAATCCTAGGTGTCTTGGATCTCTCTGGCTTGAGGTGGGAGTGGGCTCCTGGGACACTCCCCTTTCCTGAGGACCGCCCTCTTACAACACCTCAATTGTTAGCACTTTACTGTTTGCTTTATCTTCCCTCTCCCCCCAAACAACACACCCCCACACCATCAACAGCAGTCTCTCAATCATGTGCAGGCGAGTTGCAGAGATAAAGATAAAGAAGGTATATGAATAAATAGATTTATTTTCTTAACATTTGCTCTACCAACCTATGTAAAAATCCAATTTGTAGTTCACAAGCAAGGAAACATTCACACATCACAACCAGATAAACTGATAAATTAATCAGCCTGATACAGTGTTTCAGACCAATTCACATTTTTCCACTGTATTTCCACCAAATTCCTCTGATTGTCATTTTGTTTTGTTTTGTTTCTTTCATTTGTTTGTTTTGCTGCCTCAGGAAACAGAATCATATCCTACATTTAGTTGTCCTGTGGTTTCAATTTTCTCCAGGCTCAAAGTGTTCCTTAGTCTTTTCCCTTTTTTTGATCTTGATAAATTTAAGGGGATTAGGTCTTACATTCCCCAGAATGACCCTCATCAGTGTCCGTCTGGCACTTTTCCATGTCCTAGGAGGGCACACATTTAATGTCCCAGAAACTGTCAGTGTTCTTCCCAGCATCACAGGGAGAAGCATATTATGTCACATTTCTCCCCATACTTAAGTCACCACTTCTTTCTTTGAAATTAATATGCACCTTTGGAGGACACTGAGATCTCGTCAATATCCTATTGTAATAGAAATTCCAGTGAAGGCCTTCAACCCCCATAGCTATTTCCTGTTTGTATCAACAACCACAATCTTGGTTGCTGAATGCACATTTACTCTTTCCATCACTCTTTCTGCATTTATTAGTTGGCATTATACCATGAGGGAAAGTTTTCCTTTCTCATTTCTCATTTATTTATTGCATGTATTTCTTTGCCTGTTTAGTCATATATTCCTGTTTTATACAATGGATTGTCATACATTACCAGCATTACTTTCATGCTTAAGATGTCCCAAATGTGACCATGTAAATCCCCTTCAAATTGGCTCTTGTGTCTGTTTGACATCCCTTCCCCATTCTTTGAACAGTTTTTAACTCCCTGGGACCAAGTCTCATTAAATCCATTTTATACTTTCCCCACCTCTGACCTGGCATCTGTCTTCTATGCCAGGACGCATGACTTTTTCTTCTTGGAAGATGATTATGAGGATACAGTGTCTAGATATCAGGTCTGTTTATTGAGTATGAGAGTAGAACTAAAAACTATGTATATGTGTGTGTATATATGTATGTAGAGAGATTTGCATACACATACTATAATACATCTGTACCTATTTTTGTTCCAGCTATTCATTATAATTTAAAAATTATTTCATACCTGCATTTTCACTTCCAATCTAGCACCTGAACTCTAGTTTTATTTCCTTCCTTGTTTGTAAATCTCCTTCTCATCTTGAAAAAAATAGTGATCATTATCCTCAACACATGCACTTAATTTGAATTTCAATCTATTTATTATTTGCTTAATGTGACCAGGTTCCACTTATACCAGCAACCTCTTCTTCCACAGTTTCCATGACCCCCATTTCAATGATTTCCACACACCCATTTCCTCAGTTCCTGTGCAAGCCCGAAACAAACAAACAAACAAATAAATAAACAAATTCCATAGGATGCTCTTTCCCCAATGCCTTGGTGTTGGGCAAGGGAAAGATGGGAAAAAAGGTATTAGACAAATGGAAAGAAAGCTTAGTTTTTGTTTTTGTTTTTGTTTTTTTTTTTTTGAGATTGGAAAAATTAACTTCCCCCCAAATTAATTCTAATAAAGTAAATTACTGTTTCATCTTATCAACTTTACCAAAAGTATGTATAATAATTACTATAATAAATTACTATAATATATAAACATAATAAACTACTGTTTCAATTTAATAACTATAGCATTATAGGAAGGACTATACCAAGCTAGGGCCTACAGATACACAGTATTCACTACACTATTCAATGAAATTCAGCTTCATCCTGCTATTCTATGTGACTAATTAGTGTAACTTAGAGTAGACGCTAGAGTTATCAGTTGATACAATTTACTAAGTCTGTTCAACTCTGGACCATTACATTTTATACATAGTGTAAATATGCTGGCATTATATTTTTGTTTATTATTAATTATATTATTTATTTATTAATCATATTGTGTATTATTTATTTACCTCTTATATGGAGATATCTCCGGTTTCTTGTAGAATTCTTATTTGAGCTTGGTATTATTAACCAAAGCATATGTAAATCCTAAACCACAATCAGGAACAACCTGGTCTTCATTTCAGTAGCTCAAATTCAACCATGTGTATAAATTCCCTCCATAACAAACAGTGTCACCAAAGATCATGGGCATTTATCCACTTATATTCTGGAGATCAGAAGTTAAAAATTAATGTGCTGGAAGAGTTGACCACTTTTGGAGAATCAGAGGTAAGTAAAATTCATTCTGCCTCTCCTGGTGGTATCAGCAATCTTGGTGGTCATTGGTTTGAAGCTGCATCCCTCCAATCTCCACTTGCCTCTATTTCTCTATCTACAAATCTCACTCTTATTTCTCCTTTAAGGATTTCAATCATATTGGATCAAGGCCCACTCTAAGTTAGTATGAACTCATCTCACCTTGATTACATCTACAAAGACCCCATTCCAAATAAGGTCACATTCTGAATAAGGTGCCCTGAGGTTAGGACTTGAACACATCTGTTTTGGAGGGATAAAATTCAGTCCAATGCACTTTGGTTCTGAGACAACTGAACAATCACCTGTGGCTTAGTTAGAACTACATGCCTGTTTTTATATACTCCCTTATAGGCGTTGAGTTATTCATAGCCTCTTATCCTACAGTTCACCTAAATCAGTGCTTACTTCTCAAAGTACAAATAAAATATTGATTGTAGAAATGTGTGTCTCAAGGACCTATTTTGTCTTTTGCTGGAGCACAGCACTTTGAGCTAAAAGTGTGGTCAATATAGCTTGACCTCTTCCTCTCGAGTCTTCTCAATCCAGAGATGCTACGGATCTATTCTAACAGATTCAACTAAAGGTTTACATAGTGAGTCTTTCCAAATTTAGCGTTCTTTGCTTTTCATATTTGTCTTTCTTACTCATATTACCTACTACTTGGAAGACAACAGTACACAAAAGTTAGCAACTGTCAAAATAATTTTAAATCATATTATGTACAAAGAGTACCTGCCTAAAGTTCTTTCCTCCTTACTCAACTCAAAGACTAAAATTCATCAAAGTGTGGAAGGAAACTGTTCAATTGAATGTGATGCCTGTCAGATTTTACACCTGTTTTTCTGTTGTCATAATTGGATAAAAATGTTTGAATGATGAAAAGAACCAATGTAGGGGCTCTGTGTATAGGAACTTGGGCAGCTGCTTGCTAAAAACAATAAAGACATTTTTTTAAAATGGAGTAAATAACCTGAGTTGAGTAATGGAGTAGCAGAAATGAGCTTCAGTTATGTCATATTCTAGCTAACAAGCCTTACATCTCTGGTTTTCTATCTACAACATCACAGTCTGATGAGGCCAGTTTTCAACTATTATCCCATCCACCATCATCTCTCTCTAAATGAGAAAACAGTTAAAGACCCGAAGAAAGTATCCCAGTTAATTTGATTGCCATGGACAGATTTATGGGCAGAGGTAAGACATATGACTCTAAGGAAGTGACTGTTAAGTGTGAGAAGATTACTGTAGTTAAGTACTCAACTGATTTTATAAACTAGTAATAATAAATGGGCTGTAGTGTGCCTGTAAGAAATCTCACATAATACAAGCGTATATGTAGTCAGGTTAATGTGGCACAAAAATAGAAATTCAGGTGCCACAAAAGCTGAAGTTAGGAGATTTTTATGTTTGTATGTACCTTAATTCCTGTAGCTAAGGCTCATATCACAGCTATACAGATTAAGAGGATATTTAAGTGCCTGAACAATCAGATTAAAAAAATATTATTTGGGTACACAAAGTAATCAAGACTTTCAAAAGAGATTTCTGATTCCTTGCCATCAGAGTCTATCATCATTCTTTTCCAACTAAAGAGGGCAAGACATAGACTAGAAGGAGAAGTATATTTTTAGAATTTATCTTATTAGTTGAGGCGATAATTCATTTTAAAGTGAATTTTAATAGAGATTATTTCAAATTGCTGTGTTCAGTTTCAAATTATTTATAAGTTCATTATTTTTCATGTTAAGAATGTATATCCAATAAGAAAGATAACAGAGAGTTTATAATTAACACAATTCAATGTAAGGCTCCCCCCAAAAGTGACAGGTGAAAAGTATAGTTTTCTTTTTAATGTGCTGCATTTAGTGCCATATGCTTAGAACAAGGGTGTTTCTGGACCCAGAGTTGGTGAAGTTCTGGCACTACATGGACCCCATTTGGACTTCAGTGTGACTGCAACATCCACAGGTCAGAACGGTGAGAGTCTGGGGCAAGATTCCATGTGGGAAAGTTGGAGAAAAATCACAATATTTGATCAGAATGATAATTATACCACTGGCTTTCAAATGGAGTTTGTGGTGTGATGTGCGGTGGAAGAACAAGGCACCCAATGGATTCCCCAGGTAAGCAACGTAGATAGTATCTCCATAAAAGGAAGGAATAACATTGACAGGTGTCTAAGACTTCTTTCAAAAATGAACTTCCTTCAAACAGTTGGAGGAGGATGTGTCCAGGACCTCCCTCTCCTGGGAAGCAAAGAACATAAAATCTCCAACTCCCTCACCAATGCTGCCATTCCCAGAGGCAGTTCTTCTCTTCTTTGGATAATGGTTAGTTCTGTCCCAGATTTTCTAAGACAAAAGAAAGAACTTTTCATTTTTGAGATATTTGTAATCATTCAATAAGTCAAGAGTTATTTTCACCATTTGCAAAAATCACTCGACTTTCAGATGGTTGAAGCCAGGAAACTTTGTAGACTTCTGCACATAAATGAGAACTTTCTCTACCCCGCGGAGCTGCCCAGCAGTGCATGCCTGAAAGCCGTCCCTGCTGAACAGGCCACATGGGGACATTCAAATCTGTCAGATGGCAGTGGAAGGCGAAGCGCTTGGAGCTCTGCTTTCTCATTTATGACAAGGCAGATGACTTGGCTTTTAACATAATTGTGCTATGAACACACTTCTCCACCAAGTGAAGGAGTCACTGATGCGAGTCCTACCCACGGGGAAACATCCAAGTGTTGTTTATTTCTGTCAATTGGAAAATTATGTTAGTTGCAAAACAACTAAAAATGTTTCTGAAAATATTCAAGAGATGTTCACTGCTAATACGCAGGGAAAACTTGAATAACTTACATTTATTAGACTATAAACAATCAAAGTAGTATGGCATGAACTTTAGAATTGGACAGTTCCTGGTTCAAATTATGGTTTTGCTCAATCCTAGCTGTGTGATATTAGCAAATTAAATTCTCTGGATCTGTTTCCTTATCAGTATAAGTTGTAAAAATGACTTTTTGCAAAATGACTGAGGTAGTTCTTTGACTGCCTCAAAGAACACTCCAGAAGTCAAATGAGAGAGCAAAAAGTGAATATCAATTCAAGGGTCTCAGTTTTTCCTTTCTCAATGCCTTCTCCACAGTTTTCCCAAACACATGACAGTTCAAATTCCCATTAGACTCATAAATAAAACTTGCCAAACATGCTTTGGAGACAGCTAGGAGTCCCTCCCCAGGGGCTGTAATGGGATAAGAGCTATTCCCAGAAATCCACAGAAAACAACTTTTTCAAAAAAGAATAGGAAAAAAAAAAAGAAGAAGAAGAAGAAACCAAGGCTTTTTATATCCAGGGTGGCTGATGGAATGCCCCGAGTCCCGGGTCTTCCACTTAGTCTTGAGTGTCTGACTCTGACTGCGACGTCTGTATAATCTCAGACTTTCTGGAGGGAATGCAGATCAAAGTGATTTTAAATGCATTACATTCTGTCTAGGCAGTTTCTTCCTGACCAGTGAAGTCTGAACAAATTGGTGAGTATTATATCTTTACTTTTGCACATACAGAAAGATATATAGGTCTGATAGCTCAGGAACACACACACACACACACACACACACGCACACACCGAGAGAGTGTCTTGAAGCTAAATGTGCTATTTTAGCCCCTAGAGTTCCTAATCCACAAATAACCAAACAAATAATACATAATCAAATCCTGAGAGCAGTTTAGAAGCAAAAGAAACACCAACAAAGCTTCCCTTACCCCTAATTTGATCTCAGGTTAGCCAACAGGCTCTATAAGCAGTGTTACTATTCAAATCCAGCCAGCTGGGACCAGTTCTCAACTGAGAATTGTTAACAGCTGTCCCAGCAGAAAATAAAAGCATGTCACTTTAAATTTTATACCAGGGCCAAAGAAATGTCAGCTTCCTGCCTCAGCAGCATAATGACACCCATTATCTTTGACCTGAGCAAGTCCTGTCAATTCATGTTCATGAGAAAATTACACTTTGGATTTACTTGATTCCTGTTCTTTATCCAATTTCTTACATAAAAAGGCAATTTGATCTTTTCTTCAATGTCCACTGTATAAATATCATATTCAGCACCAGCATGCTAATATCTTGAAAGTTTGATGCTATTTTCCGAAATGCTGGCCACGAGATTCCCTTCTCTCTTCCTATACTACTGAATAATTCCATTAATCCATTTTAATTAGTTGTACTGGATGTCTGTTAAAATGCACTTCTTTATGGATAAATCTTAGATAAAATGTTTTGATTTCTTTATGATTTTTTAAGCCTAGGTATACATCTGCTGTATGAACTTTTCTTTTTACCCCATTGATTTCCCGCATATACTAAAGATGTCCTTTACCATATTTTTTCTGTAAATAAGTGGGGAATTTTGACTTCTAACAAACTTTTGCAGGATGATTTGCAGGTTTTCAAGTTACAAACTAGACAGATTTGAATGAGAAATTTTTATTCTTGGTTTGATTTTCTTGAATTAGCTCTGTAAGATGCAGTTTTGTCCCAGAGACTCTAAAAGCAGAAAATAATACAGTATTTTTTTAAAGATTTATTTATTTATGCATACAAGCTGGGGTACGGGCCAATAATACAGTACGTTTAATTAGTTATATTGCAATACATTCTTTTAAGAAGATCTCTTGACAGATATATATTCTCTATATATTCAGATATAAATATTTATATTTATGTATACACACACACACACACACACACACACATTTACCATGCACACTAGCCTGGTCCTATATTAGGCTTCTATTAGAAATGGAGATGGCAAATACTTTAAATTCAAAGAGAACATACATGAGAAATTAACTGTAATAGCAACTTAGAAAAAGCCACAGGAGGAAACATTTGAACTTGGTCTAGGAAAATGAGAAGTATTTGACATCTTTAGTAGAGGTAATGCAATTTAATCAGAGGAAAGGTGTATTGTTGGAGAGCAGAGTGGCAAAAGCGAAGACATATAGATATGTTTAGGAAATTTAGTACGGTCTGTATTAGCTACTGCAGGGTCTGCAGACAATGCCCTAGGCTGTTTATAACTAAAGTGTTTGAGTATACAGCCCTATCCATTCCTTTATGTAATATCTATGAATGATTTCATCCCAGGGAGTTGAACACTTGCTGGAGAGATCATCATGCCTGGAAAGCATGGCTCTTCACTGGAAAAAAAATCACCAACCCCTGGCTTAGCCCATAGTCTGTGTGCCAAAGGCAGAAGGGAAATAAGCGATGCTTTGTGGCACAGCATATGTTCCAATTTCCTTTGCAGACAGTTATGGACGAGTTACTAAGGTCTGGCCAATCGGAATGGAAGTCACGGGTACATCTTCTGAACCATAATTATAAAGGAAACAGGTTCCCCTTAGGTCTTCCTTCTCTCCTGGAGTTAGCAAGAATGTGATCAGCTCCAGCAATTGCCTCGGGCTCTGACATGAGTCCACAGTTTGATGATGTTGCTCTCCAGCTAGGACAGCGCTGCTTGTCCCTGTAATGTTACATAAGAGAGAAAATGAGCTGCCAGCTTGCATTTCCAGATCCTCTGTCACCTTATATCATTTATCCTGGGCCCTTTTCCACATACCAGGAAAACACCCCCTTTAAGTTCTTCTCACTATGAGAGACTGAAGGATTCCTCCCCAGTTTGCCTCAGTTCCAGAGGTTGCTTCATTTTTTTCTTTAAGATTAACCACCTCCTAGTTTTATTCACAGTGAGGGGAGAGTCAGAGGAAGGAGAAGGAAGAAGTGGGGGAGCAAAGTGAATATTGGAAGATGCAGGAGGAGTGGGAAGAGAGTTAGAGGGAGGAGGAAGAGGAAGATGATGTTCTTTCTTCACCCCAGTGATACCAATACAACCATTCAAAAATATATTTCATAAGAATTATAGAATCTTCTTTTCAATTCAGGCTGACCTTGTGTCAATGGATTTAGAAAATACTTGTTTGTTTAATTATATATATGGTTCTGACTCTTACCTTCATCTGTGTTTCCTTAAAATAGTAAGGACGTGACATTTTAGAATTGAGGGAATGCATGTTTAATACATATTTAGCATATTTCTAATTTGACAATTAGAAATTTTTATAACAATTTATAGTCTGAGTGGGTTTACCTTACTCTCTTGTTAGATATTATTTATTTAAAATGCTAATGAATTGGAACATGTGCTGTATTTCTAATTGATTCCATCCTCAATCACCAGCAATACTGAGATTTTAGGTTCTGGTCATGATAGTGAAGAAAGGATCATGGTCCCCACCCCACCCCCCACCACACACACCTCTGCCCCTGTTTAGACAACTGTGACAGTGGGCAAAGTGCATGACTGTTCTCAGTGAAAGGAAGCAGCAGGGTGAACCCATGATCACCCAGATCCTGGCTGGGAGAGCTCTGGACCAGAGTGGGAGAAAGAAGGGTGACAGAGGTAGAGTCATTGCTCAGTGAGGGAAATAAGGAGCTATGGAGAAAAAGAATATAAATATTATTTTATCTTTGATTTATCTATCCAAGCTTATTAGTTTATTAAAATAAACTTTATCCAAGGATATTCAAATACATAATCCAAGTTTATTAAAATAAACTTATAACTGTATTTGCATGCCTTATTCAGTATGAGATTACAATATCTTTGAAGATGTTGTATCTCCAGTATCTCCAAAGAACATTGGAAAATAGAATTTTTGATAACTTTTAAATATAGATTTGAAAAGTGGACTTTTAAACACACACATCTTTAGAGGCATGCAAGTCCTTCAGAATGCAAGAAAAGGATGCTAGTGAAAGCCTGGATTAGGAATTCAATATGTGAATAAATCAGAGAATAGAGATTATCCAAATTGAGGTACAAGAGTGGGAAGGAGAAAGAAAGGAAGGAGTGGGACGGGTGGGGAGGGAGAAGAAAGAAGGGAAGAAAAGGGGAAAGATGAGAGGGAGAGAAAGAATTATGTGAGGCTTTAGGACAATATCAAACAATTTATGTGTGATAAATGTGTTATCTTAATTTCGAACAAAGTAGGTAGTAAAGCAAGGAAATTATCATATACAGAATTGAAGAGAATTAAATAATCACAGACTCACAATCATAGTCAGAGGGCTGAACAATTCCCCCTGAGAAATCAGTAGATTTTAATTAGTAAAGCTGAACATTTTCTTTTCATATGTTTAAATGATTACTTAAAAGCATCTTTTCCAAATCATTTTTCAATGTTTTCTTATTGTTGTTCTTACAGTTGCTAATTTGTATTTTGTAAGACCTTATATATGCAAGGACACAAAGTAGTTTTCATTAAAATTCTAAATATTTCTGATATTTTTGAGCTATTTTAATTTGTAAAAGGATTTTAATGTATCAAGTCTATCTTTTAAGAATTTTGACATTTGAAAAAATTTCTACTTCGTTAAGAATATTAACATTATTTAAATAGAATGTCTTCATGGTTTTAATTCACATTTAAATATTTATTTCATCAATAATTTATGCTCATGTGTTGTATGAAAAAACAAGTAGTGAAGTTTTTTCCTTGTATATACCAATCATTGTAGCATTATTCACTAGACAATCATAGTAAATTATTGAAAATTTCACTCATATATATAAAATATTCTTTTGGAATATGTTAGAAGGGACTATTTTTAGGATTTCTGTTCTCCATTGATATGTCTGTTCTTGAATTAATACCACTTGGAAACACATTATAGCTTGTGAAATATCTAGCTGTGAAATTCCTCTCTCATTATCTTTCTTCTATATTTCCTTGATTATTATGTTCTATTATTGCAGAGGAAATGTGTAATTATATTGTCAAGTTTCAAAATAAAAGCCATTTGGGATTTTGACTGAAATATAATTACATATATTCCATGTGCTTTGCCCTATTTCTGATTTCAATAAAAATTTCTTTAATATTTTTATTATTTTGTGTGCTATTGGATATTCAGTTGAAACTGAAACTTACTTTTACATTAATATATTTATGTTTTCATAATATTAGTAATTACAATGTATGAAGTGTTTGCCATATGTATGGGCCAGGTTTTGTATTCTAAATAATGATAACAGTAAATTATGATAAAATGATTATAATGATTGTTTTATATAATATATATTTTATGTAATAATTATGATTGTTTTATACTTATCTTATTCTAGATTAGGTTCCTTAACTGCATTATCTCACTCAGTATTCGCAAATACAGAATTTTGGAGCAGAGCATCGAAGCTCAAATAAGTCATGTAAGTTGCTCAAAGTTTCCTGCAAAGCCCAGATCCCATCCCAGCTGGTGGTGTGAGGTAGGTGGAGTGACATCAGACAACTGAGTTTAGGTGTCCATTAATCACAGGAAACTGTGTGGCAGACCCTTGTTTTTGAAGGTCTTCTCCTCCTCCTCCTTCCTCTCACTCTGGCCCCACTTTCTCTCTTCTTCCTTCTCCTCCTCTCTGACTCACTCCCACTCCTCTTCCTTCTCCTTCTGACTCTGCTCCTCCTTTCCCCTCCCTCCACTTGTACTCTTCTTCCTCCCTCTGGCTCCTGTCTCATTACTCCTCCTTCCCCTCCCTCTAACTCTCTTCCCACTTCACCTCCTCCTTCCAGCATTCACTTTGCTCCTCTTCTTCCTCCTTCTCCTTCCTCTGACTTTACTCTCACTCCTCTCCTTCTTCCTCCTCCCTCTGACTCTTTGACTCCTCTTTTCCCTGGGCCATTTACCTCCCTCCCTTTCAGAAATTTCCTTTATTATATTTCCTCAAGATTTTTACCCTCTTGAAGTCTTGCTTTTACTACCTTTTCAATTAAAAAGTGTGTCTGTTCTATGTTTTGTTTTTTCCGTTCCTGTATCACAGCTTTGAATTATTTATAAATCTTTGAAGAAATTTTCTCTAGTCAAGATGAGGCAGAAAACATCCTGAAGTGCTGCAGGCTGAGATCTTCCCCAGCACAGAGCCCATGCACGTCTTCATTTTTTCAGCGATGTGCACAACTATTATAAGTCTTACTTGAGAAATGAAGAATTTCATTTCCTCTAAAATTTCCCTAAACTATGTTTGTAGCATTTTAACTAACAGCATTAACTTCCAACTATTAAAACTTTTACCTTGCAGAGGTAAAATAAATATACTAGTGCTAATAATCTAGTTATAGTTTAGTGATAATATAACTCTATGGAGATCACTATGCTTTGCAAAATATATTTACGATATGTATAAAAACATGGTGTAGTTTTGTAAATAAATCTATTCCCAAGCCATAATTTTAATCACTTACAAAGATAAATATATGTAACATATTATATATAATATATGTTATATATATATATATATATAATTTTAAATTCAGTTAAAACTGCAAAGTAGATTTGTTTTCAACAACTATTTATAGAAATACAAGTAAAGAAAAATCTTAGTATCTAAAGATGATCTCAGGTGGGTCTGTCAAAATTCAATTTTAAGATTTTTCAAACAACCTTAATTAATTAATTTGATCTCTAACTTTACGGATACTCAGTAACTAAAACCTTTCTGTTGTTTTATTATGTGGATCAATGCTGTATAGGCAATATTCTTCTGTCTTCAACATAATTACACAACTTATTTTTGGTACATTGAATATTAACTGTGGTTCAAAGTTATCCTTAAAATAAACTGCCAGGACACTTTTCAATCCTGAGAACTGTCTTCAAATACTGATTGCCAACCTCTATGTATTGCAGTACACCTTACAAATCCATGCAGGGAACAGATAACCCCTGAATGGATTCCAAATGCAAACACCGAAGCCTCTGGCCCCCTGCCACACTTGATAAAACCCTTCACACGCTACAGAATGTGAACATTAGAACTGGAACTCAAGGAGATTATGAGAGAGAAACTTGGTCTCCATCAACTTCATCTCATTTCCTACTGACTGCTAGAAACCCCATTGAACTCAAGGTGTTTCTCATCTAGAGGGATGCAGAAACATAGCAGTTGAATCTTGAAGCTATATCTGCACCAATATAGCAATTACTCACCACAGTCAATATGTGGAAGCAAACCAAGTATTTATCAATGGATGAATGGATAAAGGAAATGAAGTGATATATACAGTGAAATATTACTCAACCTTGAAAAACAAATAAATCCTGGCCTGTTACAGCATGGATGAACACTATGCTCACAGTGAAATAAGTGACTTGTGACTCCAAGAGGACAGATATCAGAGTAGAATAGTAGTTGAGGTGCCTGGTAGAGGGGGAAATAAAGGGCTGCTGATCAAAAGTTATAAAGTAACACTTATGCAAGATGAATATGTTCTAGCCATCTGCTGTTCAGCATTGTCCTTATAGTTAACAACACTTTAATATAAACCCAAATGATTGAAGGTAGGTCTCCTGTTGTTTTCTTACCACAATGCAAAGTCAAAACAAAATGGGGGCAGTCGATTCATGTAGCTTGAGTGCTCTTTAGTGAATCAGAAGTGGCATCCTAACAATGATGCAAGTACATGAAGAAACTTCTGTTCTGGGCAGGGGAAGGCCAGGAAAACTTACCTGAAAGATGTCACTTGGGAGACATGTCTTTATATTGTATACAATCTCATAGAATACAAAACACCAAGAGTCAACTATGGGCATTGGGCAATGAGGACATGTCACCATAGATTCATCAATCATAACAAATTAACCATCTGATGGGGGTTATTTTGCCTTTGTTTTTCATAAAGTAACAATTTATTTCAGTATTACATTCCTGAATTCTAACATTGTTTAAAACCGTAATGAACTCTTCAGCTGCCTATGTATACAGGTAGAATTACCATGCAAGGAAGAGCTACCGATGTTGACCAAAACAGTAGCATTTTATTGGTGATCTGGATGCTAAAGCCATATTTCCAATGACATGCAGTTCTCTACAGTGGTAAAGAAGTCCTGGAATGTTTTGAACAAAAGAAAGTTTTGTGTACCTCCTTCTATTTTCACTGATCTTGTATGCCTAAAAAATTCATTAAACAACTAAAAAAAAATGTGTTTTACCTTTAAGTACATTGGGGCTAGATCCTAGGTTCAAGTAATTATTAAAAGGTTTTCTATGTTTGTCAAGAACTAGCAATACACTCATGTGGGACTTGAAACTGAATTTCATTACAAAAGTCATGTGACACCACGACTCCCTCCTTGCAATGCCATAGTTTGTCCCTTTATTAATTTTTTTTTTCTTTCTGGGAGGCTTTTGTTAAATGGCTGTTGATAAATTGTGCACTCATTATGATCGTTCTATTTCTACTTTCAGATACGTGTTTCAATAATCCTTTTGGCCTTAGGATAAAATCTGAGAGGCATACCATTACCATTTTAACATTTTATAAGTCTGTATCAACTCTTGATTAATTCTCCATTCCCCGAAGAAAATGTTAGTTTAATCTCTCTATGCAAATTACCATTTTTTTTTTTTTGCCTATCCTCACTTTATGATCTCTATATTGCATTTTGCAAGGTGTTTGCTCTCACATGAGTTTCCTAAAATTACCTTGTCCTGGATTGTCACTTTAGCAAGAACATCAATGAATCCTAAATGCGAAGTGATATTTTCATTCCTCTCATGTCTAAGGACAAAGCTTTTCTTAGTTTTTTTTGGGCCTGCCTGGTGGCGCAGCAGTTGAGCATTGCGCTGTGGAGCTGTCGGCAGCCGCGACACCAGTTCAAGGGGGAGATTCCCATGTGGAGCAGCAAACTTCTCTTGCCTCGCCCGCTGCTCCCCTCAGCAGTGTATTTCCCTCGATCTGATTCTGCTCCCTACTCTGTCTCTGGTGAACCCTCTTGCCTCCCCGCATCTCTGGCCTGTACCCCAGCTTGTATGCATAAATAAATAACTCTTAAAAAAAAAAGCTTTTCTTAGATTTTTATCCCAGATTCAAAGTAAATTACAATGTTCATGTCAACGGAGCTTTTGTCTTCCTGGGAGCAGACTCCTTAATCACTAACTGAGAAGGAAAGGGAGGTTCTCATGTGGGCACTGTGTGACATGAGGAAGCTCAACGTTTGATTCATGAGTCTCTGGGGTAAACGAGAGACAGACCCAATTTCCAACATTCCACCAGAGCTTTGAGCCTAGATCCAGGATGATGGTGAGATGCCGCTATTAATAGACACTGACATTTGAGGTGATTCAAGGACAATGATCCAAAAGTTCTAGGAGTTTAATAGAAGATGTCCAAATTAGCTGATCATTCCAGGCCAAATTAAAGGGATATGGGGCAAAAGAACAAGCTGAGGTACAATTATAAGAAGTGGGAACAATTTAGTGAAATAAACCGTCCAAGTCATTTGGAGAATTTGCAGGTGGATGTCTTATAATCACAAACAGCTGAATAATGTGAATGGAAACAGTAGGACTGAAATTGTCTTTATTTGACAGGCTGTATTTTGTTTTTTGTTTTTTTTTTTTCTGTTTCTTCTTTTTCCAGTGAATTTTGAATAGTAGCTTGTATACCAATCAGCTGTAGGAAGCTGTCTTCCTTCTTCAGCTTCCTTCTAAGCTGGACCTTCTCTGATGGAAAAAAAGAAAAACACATGGACTGAGCCTTTCAGACCAGCTCCAGGTAGTAGTATAGTAACCAAAATGTTGTTTGATTTTCATATATTATGCTCACATATATAATATACTCTCTTTTAGCCATTTACTTGGAACTATAACATAGGTATTATTTGCTGTATTTCCATATAAGGCAGGGGAGGAATTGGGATGACTGTTGTAAGGTCATCCGATTAAGAAGTAAATGGATTGTGTTCTCTCATTTGTAGTCTGTTTCCTTCCCTGTATACAGTGCATATACATTATAGACCATGCACATGCATATATACATGTGTGAAATATAAGTGCTATATATTTGTATCCTGAAGATACATGTACACATTGTATATACACATACACATGTGCACATATAAATGCATATGTGCATATACAATGACTATGTGCTTATATGTGCACACACACATAACAAATTTAGTGGGTGTTAATGTCAAGATATAAGGGTTTAATTTGACCCTCACCCAACAAATAAGCACACAAAATTTATTCCCTTTTTTCACTGTTTACACAAAGCACTTTTATTATCCTCATCACTACTCATGATTTCTACTGCTTTGGGATAGATTTGGTGCCAAAAGTCAGTTTCAGTTTTTACTTATTTGACAGTGACAATGTGGACCTACCTCTGAGATATAGTTTAAAATTCTTCTGTTGTTTTACAGATGACTGAATGTTTTAGTTGCAGTCCAGGCTAAGGATCTGGGGCACAGCTCAAAAACAACAACAACACACACACATCACTGTCAGGACCCCTCTGGGTTTAGAAAAATAAACTGATAGAGAACTCACTTTCTATTCCAGAGCTCTTCTATAAAGGGATCACCTCCAGTGCTACGAGGTGCTTTTATTTTTAATGCTGGTGTTTATTTGGAGCAAGTGAGGGAACCCACTGTTAATTACCAGCCATGCCAGCCTCTTTTGTTTATTGCAGCAGATGCTCTATGGTCGCAGTGATACCGCCCACTGGATGTCACTACCATAAAACCAAAGCTGCAAGGAAGAAAAGGGGCATGGATTTATCTTTAATGATGAAAAGTCCAACTCTTTCAAGAAAGACTTTCTAAGAGCTGAATCAAATATTTGATTTTCCACTAAACTGCAAAATGAAAACCATTTTTAACAAATGCTCTAGTTAGAGCCAACTGTACAAGGACTCTAGGAGGACTTTGTATTATTGTCTAAAGCCCAATTTAAAATCACTTAACTTGTCACCTTCGGTGCTTTATCTATTGATTGGGCATCAATATTTAATCCTCTGTTTCTGAAGAAATTGCAACATAATAGACCATCTTCAGGATTTTAAAAATCCACTTGTGGTGTCTATATTTAGAATATAACTTTTAAGATTTTGCCTTTTTAAAGAAAAACTTTTTCTAAGATATATTTTCTGTGAAAGAGTATGTTGGAACTATATGTTGGTTTTACTTCTCTGTGGGTTCTTATTTTAACCTGTGTTCAGAAAAGATCACAATGCAATTTATTTTGCTCTTCTAAAAAATTACAATGAATATCCTCCCTGTGTTTTAGACTCTTCTATGCCCACTGCTTGGAGGCAGTGGGCATGCAGGCCTAGATATTCTGAATACACTGGTAGTCTCATGTCTCATTCTTCCAGCTGGGTGGGAAGAAGGGTTCACTTGTGCACAAGTCCTGGACACATGCACATATACATAACTTTCCATAGATATCTGTTAAGTGTGAAAGACATGATTTTCACATTTACTTTAATTAATTAATGTCATAAAATGACCCAGCTTTTTTATTTTTTTCTAGTGATGATTTGGGGTCCATGGTACTTGGGAAGAAGGCAAATAAATAAAAATGGGTTTGCACAGGGTCATCCCATCAGGCAAGAAAATAATCTCAATGCCCTCAAGCTAGTTTTTTAATTATATCAATTACTGTATGAGGTGTTGATATTTACTCTTTATTTTTTGTTTCAACACATCTTTCAGAAACGTTATTCTCCATCTTTTTTTTTTAAGATTTATTTATTTATACATCCAAGCTGGGGTACAGGCCAGAGGCGTGGGGCGGCAAGAGTGTTCACCAGAGACAGAGTGGGGAGCAGAACAGGCAGATCAGAAATACACTGTTGAGGGGAGCAGCGGGCGAGGCAGGAGAGGTCTGCCGCACCATGTGGGATTCTCCCCGGCTGGGCGTGGAACTCACATCGTGCGCTGCAGACAGCTCCACAGTGCAGCGCTCAACCACTGCGCCACCAGGGAGGACCCTTTATTCTCCATCTTAAACAACTACATTATTTACATATTTAACTTACCTTCGTGATATATTGATTTTAAGAAAACTCTGCAAAAAAAAAATTCTCTACATTTTTTTAATATATTTTTGTAATGTATTCTTTGTTACTGAATTCAACAGACGTATAGACTCCTTAGCAGCAGACAGACAGGGTGCTCTGGCCTTTCCCATCAGTATCCAGGGCAACTCCAGACATGGATGTAAAAGCATGATGACTCTTCAAAAGCCTCTAGAATTATGTCAATTTTCTAGGTCAGTGTGAGAGGTTATGTGACAAGGATTAAGCACACTGAGTACAGATACTTAGGTGGAACCTTGTGCCTCCTCTCCAGACTAGTTCTACTTTCTCTCCATCGGTATTAAAATGTATGTCTCTTAGACAAAAACAAAGCAAAATGTAACCTTGAGATGTGTCTGCATAACAGAACCTACAACAAGGGGAGGGTGTAGAGATTGGAAGCAAAGGGGTAAGGAGGCCCAATAGAGCATGGGTGAGGATTATTGGGGGTTTGGTGTTGAGCATGGTGTGATAACATACATTTGTAGAGGTATGAACTTTTACCCCTAAAATACAGACAGTGCTGTAAATCAACATCGTCTCAATATACATGACAGATAGATAGACAAACAGATAGACAAAACATTAACAAATAGTATGTTCCTCACAGGTTTATTTTGTACATTAAAAATCTGTATCAATGAGAACTTATTTTTATTTTTTTTTCTTTTAAGGAAAGTAGCTTTACCCTATCCTTTAATTGTCCTAACATTTTAAACATATATTTGCAAATAATGAGATGCAGCCTTTTTCAGTGCATTTTAATGAACTTCAACATGCTTCGATGTAACTATCACATTATTCAAGCTACAGAATTTTCCCACCATCCTGCAAAAACTTTACCTTTAAAGTTGGATTGCATATCTTCTTGTTATTAATTTGTAAGTGTTCTTTACACACACACACACACACACACACACACACACACACACACACACACACATATATATATCCATCTTATACACACACACACACACACACACACACACATATATATATATATATTCATCTTACATTTTTTTTCCCTGATCTGTGACTTGGCTATCTACTTTCCTAAATGGTACACCTTTTAAAGAACAGAAGTTTTAAATTTTGATGATGCCAAATTTATCAAGGCATCTTATGCTTTTATGCCTTATTTAAGAAATCTTTTCCTAACCCATAACTTTAAAGTATTTTTAAGTTTCTTCTAGTTCAGTATGTCCCTTAAGAGATATCAAGTGTGCTGTATAAACAGTTTAAAATTTTCCAGTAGCTATAAAAACAAGTGGAAAGAAATTAGAAAATTAATGTCAGTGAAGTATTTTATTTAATCTAATATATCCAAGATAATTTTTCAACTTGTAACCAATATAAATTATATTTATGAAATTTTTTTTCATTTTTATACCTAAATATTTTGTATTTTGTGTATATTTTACACTTTAGTACAT
Organism: Scalopus aquaticus; assembly: GCA_004024925.1. Classification (NCBI taxonomy): domain Eukaryota; kingdom Metazoa; phylum Chordata; class Mammalia; order Eulipotyphla; family Talpidae; genus Scalopus; species Scalopus aquaticus. The sequence continues at coordinate 15,281 of PVIJ01007841.1, read as the reverse complement.
CTTAAACAGGACTAGCCACATTTCAAGTACCCATTAATTGCATTAACTAGTAGTTACCATAAAAGTCAGTATAGTTGTACATATTTTGATAACAAACATTTACATTGGTATTGGTGAGCATTTTGAGTTGATTTTTGTGTATGAGGTCAGGGGCCAGTGTTATTTTTCCATCTGCATGTCCATTGCCAGCAACATTTGTCAAAGCGATCACAGTTAACTTGGCCTGTTTGTCAAAAAATAATTTATTCTTTAACTATTCACCTGTTTTACACTCTCTACCCTCTTCTATTGATATACATGTCTATACTGTTACCAATAACATACTAACTTGACTATTAAACTTTACAGTAAGTAGTGACAGAGACAATGTTAGTATTTCAACTTTGTTTTCTCTTTTCAAAAATTATTTTGGATATTCTATGTCCATTTGTATTTTCATGTAAATTCTAAATTGATTTATTAGTTTCTATATAAGTAAAGACTGGTAGGACTTTAGGATTGCATTGAATTTCTAGATAAATTTGAATAGACTAAACTATATTTAAACTCTTATTGCATCTAAACTATTCTGGTTCAGGAAATATACATATACATAAAAAAACACATATATTTATATACACGTGCACACATATATATTTATATGTTTATACATTCATATATAAATATGTATATCTACCTCATATTTTATACTTTTCTGATCCCACTCATATTTTGACAAATTTTGGACTAATTGTTTCTTCATTTTATTAGCAATTTATTTGATATTCTTTACATTTTCAATTTCTCATTGCTAAACCGCTATTTCTAATATTATTTTAAGTGATTCAGAATTTCTACAGTATCATATCATCTATAAAATAAGAAAGTTCTGCTTCATCATTTCTGATCTTATGCACTTCATAGAATTTTTTACTCTGCTCCGTTGACTTCAGGCTCTGGGATGAAGAAGAAAAGCCAGAATATACATGATTGTCTTCTCAGGTAGAAAGCAGTCATTCCCAATAAGTGAGGTGTTAGCTGTGGGATTTCCATGGAGAGGTGCTTATTGGGAGGTGTAGTTCTCTTGAGTACTAAGTTTACTAAGAGTTGTTAATGAATGGGGTTGGAATTTTGCCGGATGCTTCATCTGCAATTACTGAATTCCTTTTCAGAACAAATATTAAAACTGAAGTTCTCTGAAGAGATAATAGTGTCCCTGAAAAACTACAGAAGACTGACATGAGCAATAATTTGCCCACACAGGCTGTAGTTTCTCAGTCAGTTTGAGGAAGTTCTAGTTACTGAAAGAGGGGGAGAGTGGGGTGGGAACAAAGTGGGGAGGAGCCCCAGTGGCATATGGTAAAGGGATATGGGTACTCTGCAGTGGGTGGAGCATGGGGATATACAGCTGAGGAGGTGTGAACTCCCCCCCCCCAGTCATAAATAGTGTTGTAAACCAGTGTTACCTAAAAAAAATAAACACGGTTGAGTAAATTAAAAAAAAAAAAGTATGTGTTTTTGTGTATCATTTACATATCAATAATTTTTAAAAAATATAACCCTAATAGGTACAACTTGGTCTCAGACTGAGATTTGTGTATTTGTGTATGTCTATGCTTTGATAGCTCAGCAAATTTTCAAGAAAAAAGGGTGTTTTCAGAAAGTCTTTTCCATTTAGTCTGAGTTACTAATCTGGAAGTAGAAAAATTCTAAAACTCCTTTGAGGAGACTGCTAATTAATGCATTTCATTTAATAATTTAGCATATCTCTGTTCCCTATGCCTAACGATCGATGGAAAATGTCACTAAAAGCAGGTTATGTATGAGGGGGAAAATAGAATTTTGAGTCTGATGTGCTGGAAGATATTTGTGAAAACCAATTTACGTAAGGGATAAATAGAGTATCATTTAATTTAAGTGGACTGTGAATATGGTCTAGCAATTTTTCTGACTACAAATTCCATCTTCTAGAATTTAAAAATGAGAATTACATTTTCATCAGTGAAAGGCATTAGAATAAGAAGAAGTTAGGATTTTCAATTTGCATGCATGTTAAGTAGCCACTTCACCCTAAAGCTATAATTGAAGGTCTTTTATATGGTAAATTCAGAATAATTACTGAGCCAGAATATAGTAAATATGGCAGCCAAAGAAGTTCTTTGAAAACAAAAACTTAATTTTCAGTTTTTATCATGTATTTAATGTTTGGCCTTTTTTGAATGAGCAAGATGTCTCCAGTGGATGTTATGAACTATATTCCAGGGCTGGCTGTTTTTTCCCTGGGAAAACAGTTTCTCTTTCAAAATAAGAAATGTACAGAGAACATGTTTGACTTAATACATTATTATTTTTTACTGCTTAACAAGGACTGAGTAACTTTAGAGAAAGAAGTTTCTTTTTGGCCATTTACCAGCTCTTTCTGGAGCAGCCTAAGATTTTATTTTCTTATTTTGTCACATCTAACTCAAATTCTTTAAAGTGACTTTATCTGAGGGTCAGCTACTTTTTCTATCCGATTAAATTTTATCTTTAAAATTTTGTACTTTGGTTTTATCTTTAAAATTTTGTACTTTGGTTTTGGATTCATGACGGGTAAAGATACAAGTAATGTCATCACTACCTGCACCTTTGTGGTCAGAAAATGCAGCTTGCTCACCTCCAGGAATCTGCAGACAGGTGCCTGCGAGAACTGGGTAAGAAGGGGTAAGATGCCCTTTGAAAGGTGACTTCTAAAATTAACTTTTAATAGAAAGACATGTAGTCACTTTAAGATCCTGCATAGGCTCCTAGTGCAGCGAGATTTTCACAGGAGTGTGAGGAAAGTAATCACTTGTTAAAGGAATAGATGTGTTCAGGGGAGGGAGTTTTGTGGTATTCATAAGAGGCTTTGAAAAAGAATAAAAGTAAAGAAAAAAAAATACCCAGAAGCAGATCATTCTAGTGACATCAAAAGAGGAGAAGCTTAAAAAATGGATTTTCACTATTCTAATTCTCTTGGCAATAAAATCTGTAGAGTAGAATGAATGTTTTGGGCTATTTAGTCTGGTATCATTAAATAATAAGATTTTCTAACTAATCTCCTTTGTTCAAATTTCATATTCAAAGAGTGCCCCTGGGTTTTCATTTGGCTTCCCATGTGAAGTTTTCAATAGGCAGAAGGCATTTGATTTTGCTGGTGTGAATAGAGTAATCACTCCAATGGTATTAATAGTCCTTCCGTGTTAAACCAGTCCTCTGACATTCCTGATGGATCTTGTTATTTCATCTTCTAATTCAATCTTCCAAGTTTTTATGGAAAACCAAGCTGTTGTTCGCAGTTGTTTCCCCCCGTCCCCACTTCGGGACATAGGCACAGCAAAACTCTTAGGGAAGTCAGCATAATGCACAGCCCTCCTGAAAGCTTCTTACTGGCATGACAGAGTATCATTTTACATCACTGAGCATCCCAACTTCAGGACACCATTCCATGTATGTTTCTGTGGCTGTCATAAAAAATTACCACAAACTTAATGGACTGAAATAATAGAAAAAGATTTGTTCACAGATTTAGAGTTAAGGATTCTGAAATCAAGAGTCTTTTGGTCAGTGCTTCCTTGGAGGATGCAAGGGAGGCTACTTCCTGCCTCTTCTGGCCTCTGCTGGCCTTGAATTTCCTTGACTTTGGGGTGATCACTTCACTCTCTTCCTCCATGGTCACATTTCCTCCTGATTTTTGCGTTTGCAAGTCATGTCCCCTGGATCTGACAAGGAGGATATTTGTCATTGGATTTAGGGTCCCCTGGGGAACCCAGGATGACATCAGCTTAAGCTCCTTAACTTAATCACATCTGCAACGAACCTTTTTCCAAATAAGGTAACACTGATGAGGTCTGAGTCTTAGGACATGGACAAATCTTTTTGAGACCAATGATATAACACATTATACATCCCACTTTTATGATCATCACCTTTCAGAGCTATGAATTGACTTCATTTATTAAATTTCCAGTAAAGAAACTTTCAGTAAAGAAACTTTCTAGTAAAGAAACTTTGTAAGCCTCAGGCTTGATTTCTAGCCCTTTCTTTGACTGTTTTCAGGGTCAGTTGTTTCACTTAGAAGCTAGCAAGATCAGCTGCAGTTTAGCTCCTTATTTCTTCTATTAATGTTGCATTTGATTTTAAAAGAGTCAACTTAGTTTGCTCACATGTTCTATCAAGTAAATAATTAGTTTCACTGTCAATATCAAACATGATTTTTTAAAATTTTCTTACCTTGTTGTTCATTTTGTACAGCATTTTATTTCTTTCCAGAGGTGTAAACCCCGTAAATCTCCACTACCACCTCACCCCATGAACTATCACCATAATCTCTGATTTTTTTAAACAATGGCATGGTCAGCACAGACATCACAAAAATGTGAGCTCAGACAAATGATCTCATAAGGCATCTAACTTATCTCCAGATATCAATTCTAAAATAAAGGTTTTCAAGGCTTTAACCATGTCGCTGAATCTCCAGGCAGGACACATTACTCCACATCATCATGTCTATACTTTGACAAAAACTAAAGCACATACTCTTAAATGCCATATCAGTATTAATATCTCTGAAATATATTACCACATTATTGAACTTTTTCACAATTATTTGAAAATTCATAGCATCACATCACTAAATCTTGTTAATTATGAGAACTATTCATTTATAATCATTTCCTCTCATAATAATGATTAAACCACTACCCATTTTTATTTATTCTTAATTAAATTCAATCACCAACTACGAGGGGGGCAGCAGGCCCCGAGACAGGGACCCTCCTCACTGGGAAGTGCTGTACCCTCACTGCATCCTTGCAGCTCACTGGTTTTCAGGCTGAGTCCTCATGACTCTTTTACTCAAAGATAGGAGCTCTTATTTATAAATGACAGCAATTTGTTTTGGCTAGGTCTATAAGACAGTCTATAGTGAAATCAAGCAGGTCACAATATCTGAAAACCTAGTTTCTGTGAGACAATATTATAAAAATTTGTTAAGACTTTTTTGATTTTAAGAAACTAAATTACCAACAACAATGAAAAGAGAAACTAGCAGGCAAAAGTACAGTAAATTTGTTTGAAGATGTCACTGATCATTCATTAAGACGACTTTCTGTTATTGGAGGAACACTTTTATTTGTAATGTAATGGGAAAATCAATAATGCTTATGTTGCTCATTGTACAAATAAATGGCAAAAACTGTAATATCAGTAATTCCACCTTGATGATATCATCAATGTATTTTTTAGAATATAACTACAAAATACATTCTACAGAACAAGTGCTCATATATATAAAGCTTTTATATTAAAATCCAGCATGATGTAACCACAAAAATTGAAACTTCCCTTCCTGTTCTATGGTCATGTCAATGAATGTGGAAGTAATGACAGTTACTTTTAGAAGAGTAGCTTGAATTATCTATGCTTTGAGGAAATCATAAGAATCTCTTCCTCCCAAAAACCACCAATGGATAGAATACCTGGTCAGTGATCATTTTCAAAAGCAAACTGAGCCCTTATGCTGGGTAAACATGTTAATGAGGTCAAACTTTGGGAAAGAGTCCTGCTCATACTTCACATGGATGGAATTAAACTTTATTAAGAACAAGCTAGAAAAGATGACCAGGCAGACAGGAGCGTCTCCTGCTGGTACCTGGATCTCCATCCTTGAGAAGACCGGGAGATGCTGAGAATGTGATGGGGCCATACCTGCTTCCCTCAAGTTACTCTGCTCCTGAGACAGGTTCAGTTCATGAGGCTTACTTGGCACCAGAAATAAGAATGTAGAAACAATGCCTGAAATGCCAGTAAAATACTCACGTCTCAGTGCTAAGTGTCTTTATAACTGTTTTATTAATAGAATCAATAGCATCTTTAGATACAAAGTCTTTCTTTAGCTCACAATCACACTTAACTGAGGAATATTTCAGAAATTATGATTTATGGGAGAACAGAAAAACTAACAACTTACCAAATACATTTTTGATGAAAGGAAATATATTTAAAAAGCATGGGTATGGAATTCCATACATAACAGAGAAAATCTTGAACATGTAAAGGATTAATTTCTGTAAACATCCTCATCAGAGACCTTTGACTAATGGTTCTTCTGTAAGGAAACTCCAAGTAGATTCAAAGGCTGTGAAGACAATAGCCCATGTGCCAGCATCATGTTTACCTTTGGTTATGATTCTCCTAATCTGGATGTGGAAATATTTAGCCAAACTACAGCGTCCAACATTGTACAGCAACATTTGTTTGGCCTGAAAAGTAACAGGCTTGCAAGGAACTACTAGATTCAAGAAAAATGCATATATATCCAGAAAGAGTTAAGGTAAAGATTATTGAGGAGACTGCACAGATGCAAATTAGGTACCTACCATTGTGAGATTTTAATTTCTTCAATAGAATATTCTCTACTTTAGGGTTTCTGAGTTAAATACTTTTTAAAAAAGTATTGTGCCTCCCTGGTGGCACAACAGGTTACGCGTAGCACTGTGATGCTATCCAGAGCCACTGCAGCAGGAGTTTGATACCCGGACAGGGAGCTTCCCACATGGCGCAGCAGACCTCTCCTGTCTCGCCCTCTGCTCCCCTCAGCAGTGTACTTCAGTCGATCTGCCCGTTCTGCTCCCCGAGCTGTCTCTGGTGAATCCTCTCACCATCCCACACCTATGGCCTACACCCAGCTTGTATGCAAAAACAAATAATTGTAAAAAAAAAATCATAAAATTGATGTTATTCTTTGGTGTCTAGTTTTCTTTTGATACAGTTGACTTACCTCTCAGTTTTCTCATTTTTCTTCAAACAAAATATATCTCATTCCTTTGAATATGTTTCTCCAAAGGATCTAGGGAGCTATTAAATTTTAAATAATTCTAAACAGCCCTGTTGTTTTAGTCTGATCTGTTCTAAAATATGTTTTAATTTTTCAGAGCACTACATTTGTCCCTAAGCATATTTAGGTGACTGAAACATTTTCTAGTGATAAGTGTATTAAAGTCTGAGGTCAATATCAATTGGGAACATCTGAGAAATAACTACTTTTATTAGTTGCGAACACCACTGGCCCGTATACTAAGTGTTTTCTGATTAATTTCTTACTGTGCACAGCTTTGGGATATTAGAAATTCCATGATATGCACTCATAACCCAACGGCCACACTAATGTGGAAATGGGAAAAAAGTAGAAATTGAAACTAATCTTTCTCAAATTTGAGTTGTTAAGTCTGTGTCACATTTCTGTATACATGTTAATATAAAATTTATATTTATATTTATATATATTTCTATATAAGTATATATATGTATTTTTCTTTATTTCTATTATTTGTTTCCTCTTATGTATAATGGTAGCCAATTTATTTTAATTTTTTTTTTGGAGTATAATGGTAGCCAATTTATTTTAATTTTTTGTTTGGGTACATACTTTCTCTATAGGATCTATACTTTCTCCCAGAAGCTCAGATTTCCAGTTGGCATCTGCTATTCCAGTAACCTCAGAGAGAAGGGTGCATGCTGAGTACATTTCACATCTTCCATCTACAACTAGTGCTTCCTGCTCTCATTCTGTGTGTACCCCATGTCCCAGGACAGAACTGAGTGGCTCAGAATTTCTGACATCAAGTGGAGACACATGGCTAGAATCAACTGGAGACCCTAATGGAGAGAAAAGGATGTTTCTAAAAATACCTTACCTAAGCCAAGGTGAAGCCAAGCACCTATACTTCTCTTTGCTTTGTTCATTTCCATAGACAAGTGCCCACGTATGTTGTGTTCATGGAAAGTTGAGTATTTGTACATGTTTTGCATATCTGATATTTTGCTCTTTGCTTTCTGTGATCTCAACAACTGGGGTCAAGGTGAGGAGACACCTGCCTATATGATTTCATCACCTTTTCTAGACTGGAATTCAACAGCTCAGCAACAGCCTATCGAGGTCTTAACCAAAAATATTTGCTGGGTATCAAACTCTCCAAACTTCGTAGCCTCCATCATCCATTTATTCTGTGGGCCAGCTGGACATTCCTTGGAGGCAGGGCTCAGCTGAACTCTGAGTCTGAGTCAGCTAGGGATCCACAGGTAGCTCAAACATCTTTTCTCACTGCTAAGCATCAGACTGTTGGTAGAGAAGATGCAGCACCTCGGCAAATTGTATTCCATAGCTTATTCATGGCAGGTGCAGGGATTGAAGAGCAGTGATGAGGTAAGTTGTAGAAACTGAGGAAAAAAGGCAATTTTACTTTCTAACCTTGTAATTCCAGCACTCTCCTTAAATGTTCTAAAATCTATTTGCAGACTGAGCTGTCACTGGACTGGACCTACTTTAGCTCATTTCTCTGTATTGATTCTTTTGAGTTTCTTTTGATCACACACTGCTAGCAACACTTAAATGATATTTTGAATAGTCTCCTGGGATAACTATTTGGCCAGAGCCACAATTTCATTGGGAACATTTTCTCCCTTCTGAGTTCCTTCCAACCACACAACTGCCATCTGGTCACATTCAAGCTCCTCTCTCTCCCATCATTTGAGACGTTGCTGCTATTGTAGTTTTGTGATTGCTGTCACACAAGGCTTCTCACACCAGTGTGCAAATCAGGCAGTTTTTGCTCATAAAAGTCTCTTCCCATTCTAGTGACGTAAAAAACCACCTCTGTTTTGCTCATGATTGTGTGTCAGCTGGGAATTCATCTCATCTCTACCAATTCCTCAGATGAAAATTTATAACTCATTTATGAATCTGTGAATGTGTCAACAGACAGCAGCACTATCTGAAATGACTTCACTCACACAACTGGAACTCAAGACTGTTACACAGGCTTTAAGAGGTGGAAGGGACTCATTATGTATCCATCTACAACCAGCTGGTGAGACCTAGCTCGTTAGCTGTTATAACTCATCCTGGATTTAATGACCATCCTGGATTCAAAGATTGGAGGGTTTCCACCTTTTCATGGGAAACTCTGCTGCATTACATCTCAGAAATGGATAAAGGAAAAGAAGGATTTATAACCTTAAAGTCTGTCATGAAACAAGTTATACCCTCCCCCACAATCACATATCCCCCTGCCCCCGAGGTATTGAACCATGGAATGCACATAGATTCCTTTCTTAGGAAACCCTTTGAATCCATTCTAATTTAAATAGTCTGAACAATAGTTTATCTGAGACTCCCCTCCCTCCCCCACCACCATCTTACCCTTATTTGCAGAAGTTGCAACCTCAAGGCCCATGGACCAGATGAAGTCTTTCAGACAGTTTTATTTGGATGACACAGCAATGGCTTCTTTTGTGACTGAAAGGTAGGTGGCTGGCAGATATGCCTACGTGCTAATGGTTGACTTGTGTTGGGTGGATGTCTCTCCTGATAAGGCTGTCCCCACCATGCCCAATTGTCTTCCCTTCCCCAAATCCCATTTTCTTGTATATTACCAACTCCACTCATTTATATCACCTGGGACATCCTGAAGGATTTGTGATTGGCCATCCATAGGACAAATTCAAACAGTGGAGACTTATTTCCAGGAAAGTCAAATGTGAAATATTTGACCTAAGAAATATTCAAGAAAGCAACAACAATGAAAACAAAACAAAACAAAACACCTTTTTTGAGGGATATCCATTTAATGTATGTTAAAAAAAAAAAGGTATAAAATATATCCCTACAACATCAGCTGGGAAATTAATTAGATAAAATTGAATTTGTAGGTTAATAATATCAGTCTTAACAAGGAATGCAAATATCATTTGCATATTTTTATTCTTTTCTTTCTTTATTAAGAAAGGAAAGTACATTATTTTAATCTACAATAATCTACATGAGTTAAAAATGTATTATCATTTTCTTAGCTATTTAATTTTTAATATTTTTTCTCCACAATTGGAATATAAAGTATTCTTTTTTTGTTAAAGTTTCTTTTTTTCCTATTTTCTTATTTAGTTTATTCTTTTTCAAAAATTGAATTAACTAGCATTCACAGCAAGACAATTGGGCTAAAATAGACCCCATGAAATCATAATATGAATACCATGCATAAGACAACACTCTGCAGGTAATTTAATATAATCCTTGTAAAATGACACATGTGAGATTACAGGGGACAATATCACCTTTCTCTTGACTGGTGGTGATTTACTAGGTGGGTGGGTCATATTTTTTTTCCACTGTGGTTGAGATAACCTTTTATTTTGATCATATAGTAGGCATTTAAAATTTCCATGTCCGACCTCCCTGGTCTCACAGGGGTTAAGTCTTAGCTCTATCAAGCTAGCACCACCACTGGGGCATGAGTTTGATCCCTAGCCAGGGAGCTAACCCACATGGTGCAGCAGACCTCTCCTCTCTCACCTGATTTGCCTGTTCTGCTCCTCACTCTGTCTCTGGTGAATCCTGTCACCCTCCACACCTCTAACCTACACCCTAGTTCTTGTATGCATAAATAAGAATAAATAAAAATAAGTTCCATTCCAACATGATATAAAATAATACATTGACTATAAACCTGGTTAAGATACTTAGAATGAGAGAAGAAAATGAGATATTCAGCTTATTTGAATTTCAATAGTTAAATAAATATATTTTTAGGTTAGATTTTAGATATCAGACAGATACAGGATGTCAATAATACATTAATAATATCAAGACAAAATTCTTTTATCATCCTGGCACAGAATATAAATATAAATGTATTCCAAATCTTGCAAAATAATTCAACTTTTTCATTTTTAAAGTCCCATTATTTATACTTGGGCTACTTCTCTCTTTACATTCAATGCAAATCTCAATCTAACAAAATTCTATAAGTTCTTATGTCCTTATCTGTTATTAAAAAGAGAATTATGCCAATTGCATTATCCTGTCTTTCTGATTTCTTAGCTCCTTCTCTGGCATCATGGAATAAAAATATTTTGCTTGCAATTGTAAATATCCTCGATTTCCCATTGTGAATCAGGGAAGCAACAAACACAAGTAACTTTAAAATACTGTAGTGTGACTTTCAAAAGTTTCTACCGCTGATAATAAGGCCTCATTTTATAGATATTTTAATCTTTAAAAGACAAACATTTGATCTAAATATTTTTAATTGGTTTCAAATTGTTCAATTGCTAGATTAACACTCATTTCATTTTTGTGACTAAGAGTTATATTTAAAGAAGAAAATAAGAAGGAAAGGAAAAGATTTGCAAGCTGTCTCTACAGTGTAGGTTTATCTATTTGTAGATAAGAAGCTTGTGCTTTAGTGACTATACCTTGGCATATAAGATGAAAATTAACAGATACCTAGCCAGTTTTATAAGTGACTAGCTGAAAATTACTGTTCAGGTATGCCTTGCAAAAGAAAATTACACAATTATACTGGAATATAATTCCCTAATATTTGAGACAAATGTAATATTTTTAAACATGTTCATTTCATTTGGCAATATAACTCTGTTGCCATAACATCACCTAAAGTTTTCTGCGATCAGGTATTAAGTGTTTCCACTGCCGCATTTCAGCCATCAGTGGTCATGGTCTTATTCATTGCAGTTGAACTGAACAAATTAGCATGAATGTGATGGAAGCAGACCTTGCTATTGAAGTGGGGGGAAATGGATTCTGGTGCATGAAATAGAAAATGACAAGTCTGGAAGAAAAAATACAAATGGAAAGAATGATGATTCACAAATAAGTGACATCAGGGTCCTTGTCTAAATAGGTAAGAAGTGGGAAGGTGAGATTTATGCAGGATGAAGGATAGAGCATTTCTAGACATGCAGGTAGAAAGGTCATGGATTAGTAGTATGTGGCCCCCAGACAACAAGGTCTCAATCACAAACAGAATTTTTATTTCCAAGCATCCTGATGAAAAACAAAGAGGAGTCCATTTTTAGTTTACTAACTCAAGAATTCAAATACAGAGAATAAAAATAATGCAGACTAGCTATAACTGAGTTGTAAGAACTTGGTCAAGGTCTCTAGAAATAAGACAAAGCAGCTCAAGATGGGAGAATCAGTACAAGAGAGTCACAATGATTCCCTAAAGTGACTGCATATTGGAAACAGGCATTTACATGAAACTGACTAAAGATAGTGAATAGAATAGTAAACCGAAAACATCATGTGATGTGACTTAGATATCAGCATTTGTTAAGCATTCCAGCTGACACGATAGTCAGCTACAGCAAAAAACTGCTGTCTTACAATCTTTCACCTTGTCTGAGATTGGAACTGACCCATTATGTGGTGGTATTAACCCTGCAGGAGTAAATTCACAGAGTCGATGTGTCCATTGTACACAGGGGGCTTAATAGATGTCATTTGAAGTATAAATTTAGATGGGTCATACATTCCCTTAGGAAATATTTAGCTTATCTGAGAAGAAAAGGTTCAGGAATTTATTATCAAAGAAAACATCTTCCATGAGTCATTGTTCAACCTTAAGACCTGGTTCTCAACTGCTCACCTTGTTCTTACGATCCAACCTCAAATCAATCTATGATAATGAGCCTATTATGATTCTGGAGAAATTATACAGTGCTGAGCTAGATCTCTGCTTTTGCTGTCTTGCTGTTCATGTAATTCTGCTTCAAAAGAATCTTTAAAGAGTGGATGTTAAGCATAAATATAGAATTTATTGATATTTATATTTTTTTGCTAATGACCCAATAGTCCATTTGTCCATATTGTATGTCTGAGAGAAAATTCCTAATATTGATTTTCGTATACTATATATTGCATCCTCTGTGGCTGATTTTTGAATACTCAAAATATCACAAGAAGAAATGATAAAAAGCAACTTTTGTGTTTTGTTCAGTTGATCAGCAAACTTTTTGTCCATGTGTTCTCTATTCTGAACTTTGTACCTTACATAGACACTTTGCTGGCTCATAGTCATATCTGAATGCTGTAAAGGAAAATTGAGCTGGTAGCTGTTTTGAATTTGAGCTGGGCACTTGGTGATCTGCATGATATTGTAGGTTCAAATCTATGTAGAGAGGGACTCTCCAAGTGTAGACTTCTCACCCTGCCACTCTGCAGATTATTTCATTTTTCATGACCCACCTTAAATAGTTTGAGTCATCCCACACTAATATCAATTATATCAAAAATACTGTAAATTACTTTATTAATCCCAATTTTTCAAATATACTTGTACCTTAAAAAACATTTTTTTCACAGCAACTTTTTAAAATTATACTTTTTCCAATAAGTAACTGCAAGATGTGAATAAATATTTATATGAGCCAAATAGGCATTAAAGAAAACATATTTATGAAGGAAACATAAGATGTACCTTGTCTCTTTTCTGTTGTCTATAAACCACTGAGATGATTTGATTTCATAGTTCAGAAAAAAAAGTGACAGACTTACAAACTGTTAATTGCATATATCTTTTCATAATGTATATTTTAAGTATACTAAAGATTTTGTTTAATACTTATTCATAATATTACTCATTTCCATGACGTAGCATCATATTATATCATTAAAAAGAACAAGCTAAGATACTTTATCACATAAGATGCTAATTCAAACATAGATCTAGATCTCATTTGTTGTTGACGTTCATTATATATTTAAATTGAGATATTTTGCAAAGAAGGTTCAATACCAAAAAGTATTTGGGAATGTCTACTGAGGATATATTGGTAGAACTCAGAATTATGTCCAAGGGCATTTTTTATTGAATACAAAATTTATTTAAAATGTGGATTAAATCTGATTCAAAGCCGAACCGTCAAGAATTAATTTCCCCTTTCATTACTTACCTGATAACTATGTTACATATTCTTCTGTGCTTTATATTTGTGAACACTCTTTAGAATATAGAAACACAGGTAAGATTCTTTATCACCTAAGAGTTTCTAGCTTTTGCCAAAACAAGTTTATTTTGGGATGAGGAATATCGATTTAGTTTATTGAAGTGGTGTCATTAGAAAAAAGATATCACTAGTAAGAATAGAGCATTTCAAGGTGATTCGGTGATGCGCCAATGGCTAACTGCTGTGAACTTGAATGGTGTGAATCAAAATTAGAATCATTGTTAGATGAGAATAGCACTCTTAATTTTAGGCAGTAAAGAACTGAAATAATATCTTTGCGTGACTGAACATTTAAATTAGCATTAGGGGACTAAAAATCCAAAGGAAATGTTAGAAAGACATGATTACAAATATATCAATAGACTTTTACCAAAAATAATATTGAGGCTCAGTATGCATATTTAGTAACACAGATCTTTGCATGCAGATACATATAACTGTATGTCACACATATAAATGAACTGCAATTCTTTTGTCTCTTTTAATTATTGACTTTTTGTGATTCACATACTATGGAAATATAGTATACTTAATTGATTGGAGTCACTTTTACTGTACAATACTTAGGTGATACATTCAAGATTTATAGAAAATAATGTTCACTATATTTTCTTTTCTGTCATGTTTTCTTCTTAATACTCAATCTTAGTTATAATAGTTACTTTAAAATCCTTGCTTAGTAACTTCATGAGTTCCATAACTCCTGAGCCTTATTTTTTCTTTTTTCTTTTTTGTAGTTGGTGTTTTATCCTGGTTTGGGTCCACATTTTTCTGCCATTAGTTTTCTTTTTATTTATTTATTTTATTGAGTTAATTGGTGAACAATATTATGTATGATTGAGGGGTACTGGAACACAACTCTTTAGATGTATGTTACCACATTATGTCTATGTCTATGTTACCGCAAAGACACCTATAGTCCAACTACTATAATAGAGACTATACATTTATTAGATTTTTATAACTTCAAATTCAATATAATCATAAAATCTATTTAAATGTCTTGAAAAATATCAAGCTTATAATATTAAACCTATATACTTAAATTTATACCAAGGTAGAAAAGACCAAATGGTTAACCAAATTAAAAAGAGAGAGAGAGAGATAATAAGCTTGCAAGTAATTTAGAAAATCATGTTGAGATTATCTTTCCAAATAATTGTGACTTGCCAAAACTGATCTCAGAAGACATATAAAACCTCAACAAACTAATTAGTATAAAGAAAAATTAGGTTGTTTTATAAGATAAAATTATCCTCCAAAGGTTCCTAAACTATATTGTCCAGAAACTTCTCTCAGTTCCCTAAAAAAAAAAAAAAAAAAAAAAAAAAAAAAAAAAAAAAAAAAAAAAAAAAAAAAAAAAAAAAAAAAAAAAAAAAAAAAAAAAAAAAAAAAAAAAAAAAAAAAAAAAAAAAAAAAAAAAAAAAAAAAAAAAAAAAAAAAAAAAAAAAAAAAAAAAAAAAAAAAAAAAAAAA
>PVIJ01007840.1:0-76894 GCA_004024925.1 Scalopus aquaticus | reverse complement strand
TCTTCCTCAGGTGCCTCTCGTCTTGGTCTCCTGGTCCGGTTTTGTGTTGAGGGGAGGGGAGGGGGGATCTGGTGGTTCTTTCTTCTCCTTGATCAGTCTTTTTAGCTTCTTTCCAAGTTCTACTCACCCGTGAGGGTGTTAGATTTATGTAGCGTTTCTGGATCTTCTCTGGGTTTGGCTGATGTCTCTTTATAGGCGGCTTGTCTTTTGGGAGAGTTGATACTAGCGTCCCTTCACCGCCATGTTGATGACGTCACCGGAAGATCTCCAGTATTTTATTTAATCTTTGTAAAAATCCAGGACGATAGGTACTGTGATTTTCAGATTTTTTAAAGTTATACTTAAATTGGGACTTTATTATAAAGTAATAAAAATATAAAGTAATAAAAATATAAAGTAATATTTTAATGTTAAAATAATAGTAACAATTATAATAATAACAAATAATGAATTGTAGTAATATATCTGGCAGCTTTTGATTGGTTTTCATGTGCCTTTTCCATTGTATTCCTTTAGTCGTGAAAACTCTATACAGAGGGTATTGTTAAAAATCTCTATTTATGGATGAGGAAACTGAGGTGCAGAAAGGGGTTAAGTAACTTTCCCAAAGTCACAGAATTGAGATTCAGATTCAGGTCTTTCTGACCACCAAGTACATGTGCCTAATTATCTGACTAATCTTATTTCCCTTTCTGCGGTTCCAAAATATTTTCTCTCTTCTCTCTTTCTAGGTCTTTGTAAATTCTCTACCTGGTGGTTGGAACAGTTTTTTCTACACTATCTTTTCTTGACTAAATCTCATTTATGTTTCGTACCTCAGTAAAAAATATATCTTCTTCTTGGAAGTCTTCCCTGACACTTCCAGCCCTCTGTGTGATTCCAACTTCTCTTAAATTTACTCCTGTCAGTTATTTATCTCAGTAACACATCAGAGTATTGTCTTCTTGATCACTGCCTCTATACCGTGTTCACCACCATTTTTCTAGAATTTGGCTTATAGTAGATACTCAAGTAAAGAGTTGATGCTTGTTTCAGATGGATGCTTGAGGAAACTGATGGTACTGGGGAGGCAGGTTTTTGGAGAAAGGTAGTTATGGGCTCAATTCTAGAGCCAACAGGACTGCATCAGCTCATACCGTGTCAGGTAAATCATGCTCACTCTTTCAGCATTTTCTGCAATCAGCCCTAAGAGGCCATTTAATCTGTGAAAAAAAAAAAAAAAGGGAAAAAGGGAAAAAATGCTCTAAAAAGGTGGCAGTGTGTGTCTCTGAAAGGCAAACCTAGACATGTGGTGGGAGTTAAAGAAATGCAGAATTACAAAAAAGAATCCCTCCCACGGATGTCTAAAAATGATGTTCCTAGCAGCTTTAGGTATCACAGTTGTGCAGGCAGAAAAGTATTTGATTAACTCACTGGCATTATCTCAGAGGTGTGGGTGTCTTGGAAATCTGTATGCAGAATATTCCTTTCAGATAAGCTACTGGGCATTGTTCTACGTATGTTACATCACTGCTCTTAGCTCACTGCGTATATGGCTGAAGTCATATACGTTAAAGATTGTCCCTCCCAAGGTTAAGATAACTGTGCTGTGGCCATTTTGAGCCTGGCATTTAGGAACAAAACTGTGAGATTTTTAAGTTGACTTGAAATAGAATTTGTGAATGTACCAGCATGGG
Source organism: Scalopus aquaticus (assembly GCA_004024925.1). NCBI lineage: Eukaryota > Metazoa > Chordata > Mammalia > Eulipotyphla > Talpidae > Scalopus > Scalopus aquaticus. Next base: position 75,218 of record PVIJ01007840.1, on the reverse strand, counting down.
CAACATATTCTACCCCACCCTCTTCATTCTCTATACACTCCTTTTTCCTGAAGATTTTCAGATCTTTCTCATCTGCAGTTTTCTTTCTGTATTTAGGTATGTGGTGAATCAGACTTGATTCATTTAGGCAGCAGAGTTAGTCATAGTGTGATATGAAAGTCAGCAGAGACTAATACAGAAGGATCTTCTGAAATAATGGGATGAGAATGTACTTTATTTACTCAGTACCTTTCCCCTCTCTGCCCTCCACCCCACCACTGGTCAGAAATACTCTTTGAGTAGTAGCCATGGTTGCAGAGAGTGCTTTGCTGCTTCACATTTGAGGAGATGACCAAGCAACAAGAACTCTGAATTCCCAAATGTGGTTAGGTATTCCTGTCACCTGCCTGAGTCATTGATTTATTAGTGATTCAATTTTTCTAGCTGACTTAGTAGTAATTTAATAATTGACATTTTTAGATCATAGGAATACCTAATGTTTCTTTGTCAAAATTCAGTCAACTAGTAGTATGTGCCAGAAGTGATTTGTTGATAACAACTCTGACGTTGGGTATTGGTTAGTATAAAATTTATGTTCTAATCCAGGGGTTGGCAATTTGTTCTGTATAGGGCTGTATAATATTTATTGTAGTCTTACAGGGTATATGTTCTCTATTGCAACTATCAACTCTGCCATTGCAGCCCCAAAGCTGCCAAAACAACACATAAATGAATGAGTATGACTCTGTTCCAGCAAAACTTTATTTACATAAACAGTTTTTGATTTACTGCAGAGCTATAGTTTGTTGACCCTTGCAATTAACAGTGTTGATCAGTGCACAGAGAAAGAATGGTGAGACAGATGACTGATACAGAGATTTACAGCATTAAACATTTTCTCTTTTATAATTTCATTGATTTCTCCTACTTAATGCATGAGGCAGCACAGCAGCAGGTATTTTTAAGATACTGGAGGTTTCTGGTCGAAAGTTCAATTTTTGTAAAGAAACTAGTGTTGGATCCAGCTCTGTACTTCTAAGCTTTATGACATGGGGCAGACCATTACACTCTTAGTGCTAAAGTTACATAATCTGTTAATAGAGGATAGTAACAACATGCACATGAAGTATAAAGGACCCTTTAATAGATATTCATGATAAATGTAATCTTCCATATCTATAAACTGAGGCTAACCTCATGATGTTTGTGAATATTAAGAAAGGTGGAATGTCTAAAATTTATAACGCAGTGCTTAGGACAGAATAGTGTTTACTAAATATTAACTTGTTAAATATTATTCATAGTCCCATTAAACCATTAAAGAAGTTTAAAATAATCAAATAGCTCTGGCAAAGCTTTATGTGAATAATAGCAGAAGTGAAAAAACTTGTCTTTCAGAATTGAGGTTATGTAGATCCCACTAAAAATGAGCAAATGCAAGTTAAAACTCCCTGTAAACATACAGAACAAAACTCATAAGGAAACAATTTTTTTATTAAAAATGGTAGCATGTACAAACCCTAATGTTTTCATTTGTTTCGTTTCTTTAATGTTTACTTATTTTAGTCATATATTTCTCTATAAATTCCATGATTTGAAATATATTTCCCTTATATCCAAGTCAGGATGCAACTTGACTGGGATTGTATGCAAGCTTGAGAACTATCAGGGAGAAGAAATTTTCTATTGCCTTTTAGAGTGGATGTGTTTTATCCTGTTTGAAACAGATGTTATTGCCCCAAACTCCCATATTTTATTCTAAAGTTTAGCATCATCTGAGTGGAGAAAATAGTAGATATATAAACTAAAATGGGAGGAGGCCAGGTACCTCTGACTCGTATGGATCAAAAAGATGATCTGGGCCAACTAGATTAATTCCCAACTGCTGTCTCTCTGCCATGGAGTATGGTAGTGAAGGACCTTGGAGAAGAGATAGCACTTGGAAATTTCCTGAAAGCGAATAGAAATCCATAAAGAACAATAGGCTTCAGAGATTAGAGGCAGAAATCACAGGCTAAGCAAATAAGTATTGGCTGGAAATGGGAGAGAGATCCTAAAGAGAACTGCCAGGAAGCTTTTGAGGCCGTTGCTTGGTAACCACCTGGCAGTTAGTTGATTGTAGCTGAATCATTCAAATAGCAACTGCCCAATTCCTTTCTCCACAACCATAAGGGTGAATACTTGGAGTGGAATCTGCTTCTAAACCAGCAACTGATACAAACATCGGTCATGGGTAGTTAGGTTAACTCACGGACAGCTCTTCTTAATTTATTGGGTAAATTCTTGCCTCCACTCTTAGGGAGACCCACAAATACCCTTATTCATGCTCAGGCTGGCTCTAGACCAAGTGACCTATGATGGTTTTGAATGAAATATTTCCTTGAATAATGCCTAAGTCTGCCAGAAGAAATCAAACCTAAAATATAAGCGGGTTGAGGAGGAAAAGGCCCGTGAAGGTACAGATGGACATTTTCATACATTAAAAAAACAAATGTAAACACTTTCACAAAATTGGCACTTTCAACACTGGTAGGCAGTGGTGCAAGAAACTTGTCAAGATCCCTTGCGTTTTTTCAATGACACTTCTCCCTCAGTGAATAAATTGATAAAATATCGAGAGCTATTCTGAAGATAACAAGCACACAAGAACTTACAGTGGCTGCTGTACACTGCTGCAGTGACTATGTCTATTTGATTCTAGCCCAAACAATCTCCTACTCTCCTGCAGAGAAGGGTGGAGATTCTGGTCATGACTCACAAGGGGGGTGGCCAGAAGATGAAGGAACACCAATATATAGGCATCTTGGGCGTGAGTGGGCCTTGTGTGCCCTTGTGAGCCTGGGGAATTGTGGGAGCTGTCTTCTTCCATCTGCCTCCATTTGCTTTTCACTTCTCTCCTCCTCTTTTTCTCCCACCCCCATAAGTACTTGCACACATTGAAGAGGAGAGGCTATTTCTGGCTTGCTGGCAAAGACAGAAATCTCACCAGACACGAAAAAGCTAGAAGAGGATACTGCCGAGAAAGCAGGCCACATTTTTAATAACTGAATTGAGGACCCTTCAGAAGGAAAGAGGCCTGTAGGTGACATTTGGTTCTTACGTTTTGATTGACTTGTTATGCTTTGGTGGTTAGAATTCTTCTAAATTTCTATCATTAGCAGCTTTTGTGACAGTTTCTGAAAGCATGACAGAGTGGCTTCATCAAACAGGATTCCTTTGCTACAGTCCACTTGAATGTTTAATGTGCATTTAACTTCCTGGAAGAATGGCATTACCCAGCTAATGCTTGGGGGTCTGGTCATGTTCTTTTCTTTTTTGATTCATATATTGGGGAGGAAATGAGTCACATTTGATTAAGGGGTTGATACCACCTACTCATGCAAATTATGTGTGTGGATGGGGGCAGAATGAATGCCATAGGGTGGGCAATTCTCCTTCCTGTGCTTGAGTGTCAACGTGGTAGATTGCAACTTCTAGCTTCTTGATCTAAGAAATATTGGGTCTACAGGCAACTCTGCAGAGAAACATGGGGTGTATGTATTTGTGTGTGTGTGTACCAAAATTCTGGTTCATCACAAAATGTCAGACTGTTATATTTATGTGATCTTTATTACTGCTGTGGAAGAGACTGAATGACAAATCAGACTGCCAGGCATAAATTATGGTCTTAAAAATAATGCTTATTTATTTTTTGCTTTGTACTTGGCAGTGTGCTAAGTGTATCTTCTTATTTTAATCTCCCCAATATCTTATGAGTAGATATTTATAATCGCAACTATAATCATTTCAGGGAGGTTAAATGAGTCAATTCAACCTCAGGTCTGCTCTAAAAATCTGTGGTATTTTATATCCTCCCTTATCTGATTTTGGAAATGCACTGTGAAATCTGCCACCTTTCAAAATTTTTCTATAAACTGTAATGCAGTCATGTAGAATATTTTATTCATGATAGATGACAAAGCTAGAAATTTAAAATGCTACAATATTTGTATTACTCAGTTTAGCATATAATTTTATATTTTTACAACTTTTTCTTTAATGATGACCAATACTTGAGGGCAGGGTTTCTTTTATATTTTTCTCTGTGTCCTCCTCTGGGCCTAACAATAGGTAAGAAATTTCATTACAGCAAAGACAAGGGAACAGGTAAGCCACTATTATGTGTGTGTCCAGCACAAGGTGAGATATTTATTTTCTCATCTTTCTTATAGAATTACATTTTCTATGAGGATTAGATTCTACAATAAGCCCACATGTTATTGTCAGTCTTTTTGCCAGCATCAAGTTGCCATTCTAACATACTCCCTCATTTCCCAGTCATGTGGAATTCGTGTAGGACTGGTTTCACTCACAGATCCAAATTGGGCTCTGATTAAATTAGGTTAATCAGTGAATTTCATCTCCTTGGCTATAGTTATGACTCAGGGATGTCACATGCCCCAAGCCAAAACAACGCCCCAAAATTCCTGGGTTTTGATTTGAGCTACAAGAAAGGTCAAGTTTCTCTTTCATAGCTTCACAGCCTTTGAGGATCAAAAAGGAGGGCTCTGTACATAAATCTACCCAACACTGAAAATGAAAAGCTCTGAAATGGTGAGAATGATGTGAGTCTCAGGAATATTGAAAAGTCCTGAATCATCCCTAATCCAGGACAGGGAACCAATAGATGATCTTATTGCTTAAGGAGTCATGCCAGTTTTCCTGTTTTTCATGGTATGATTCTTTGGGAAAGATTAAAAAAATCTCATATCATTACATTATAGATAAGTCATGAAATCTCACACCAGTTCCAATATAACCAGTTTTTTCATTGTTGTTCTTTGTCATGGAAACATATTGTTATTTCTTCAGTTGGGTAATTAATGATGTAACTTTCATTTAAAACCATATTAGGAAAAATATACTTATTTCAATAAAATCTTGTATAGTGAAATGCTCACAATCCATAAGTCGAGTGGAAAGTGAGTTTATCCCAAGAAATAGCAGATTCTTGTTCTTGCTCTAGGTCATGTGCTTAATGTGTGATTGTTAACTGATATCACTGTCTTAGTCACTTTGGGCTGCTGTCACAACAGTGTCATAGAGTGAGTAATTGGAACAAGATACTTCTCACAGTTTTGTAGATGGAGGTCTGAGATGATGGTGCCAGCTTGGCGAGATGCTGGTAAGAGCTCTCTTGCTGGTTTCTTCACATGGCTGTGAGAGAGCTCAGATCTCTTTACTTCCTTATAAGGGCTCCGGTTCACTACAGCTGTTCCATCCCCATAACTAATCAGACTGAATTGTCTCCCAAAGGTGCCACCTTCAAACACCATCCCTTTGGATATTAAAGCTTCTGCACATGAGTTTGGAGGTGATAGGAGAAGGACACAAGCATTCATTCCACAGCACACACCCACACTATTTAAAAGTCCTGTCTCCGCTGACTCAGCCAGCTACAAGTATTTGAAATCACATAAGAAAAATAAATGTATTGAGAATATGACTCCATTAAATTATCTAACTTAATCCTCACAGCATCACTTTAAGGAAGGAGTCGATATTTCAATATTCTGCATAGGAAGATGTGGAGACTCAAGAAAATTTAAAACTTTCTTTTACAATTACAAAGATAGTAACTAAAACCAGTATTTATAGCCAGGCTTGTCAGACACAAACTACATGACACAGGAAATCAATAGTCTTTTTTGATTGATTGAAAATCCTATTAAACTTCCATTTAATGAAGGTTATAAATATGGTAGCAAATTGCAACCACTCAGGAATCAATGAAGCTGGTTAATAATGTGATAGTTAGAAGGCTTGGCCTATCCTCTTGACTCTGGGTTGTTTTCCTTTATACTTTAGTTTTGGAATCTTGGAAATCTCTGTTACAGGATTCTTGGAGATCATGAAGTAACATGTCTTCAAGTAATTCTATATGGTTAAAACATAATTTCTTCTGTAGCGAGGAAGTCACACAATACGTTATGGTAGAAAATAGTTACTGCAATTAGGGAAAAATGTCATAATTACTTGTTGAGTGGTAAAAAAATACCTAGAAATAGACATCATTTTACCATTAACATTTTAAAAAAATCAAGCTAATCTTTAAAACCACCTAGAAATGCTATAGATCATTTGAGCAATGGAATATGTTTGAGGTTTATGAGACCAAATATTTTTACCCTCAGGACTGTGCATTTTCTTTTGAGCATGGACGTACAATAGTGGAAAAAGAACCAGGCTGTGATACTACATTATAGAGTCTTACCTCTATTAGAGTTTCTTTTCATGGTTTCTTATTGGTAGAATTGAAAGAAGAAACCAATTTATTGAGGACTTGTATTTGTCTCTTTTAGATAATATTTCCTAAATTGGTAACTTCAGCCTCTCCTGAGGTAGACTTTCATTTTAAAGACAAACAAACATTTAGAAATCTTAAGTGTTCTGCCAAAATCAAGACAAAATACTAGCAAAATCCCCAGATTCACAAACCCAGAGAAAAGTCCATTAGGTTGTATGTGTTGCAAGCCTTCTGATTATGAGCAGTAATTCTTACACAGATGTTATGTAAAGCTTTGTCAAAATACACACCCTGGGGCCTCCCTGGTGGCACAGTGGTTAGGCGCTGTGCTGTGGAGCTGTTGGCAGCAGCAATGCGAGTTCAATGCCTGGCCGGGGAGATTCCCACATGGTGCGGCAGACCTCTCCTGCCTCACCCGCTGCTCCCCTCAGCAGTGTATTTCTGTTGATCTGCCTGTGCTGCTCCCCACTCTGTCTCTGGTGAACCCTCTTGCCGCCCCATGCCTCTGGCTTGTACCCCACCTTGTATGCATAAATAAATAAGTCTCAAAAGAAAATACACACCTTGATGGTTGGGGAAGACTTCCAATTTGCTTTTTTAAAATTAGAGAAACCAGTTCTTAGTACTGTTCTTTGAATTTCTCTGCTACATTTGGACTTCATTCTTTTTCTTCCCTTGCATTTATCAACATATATTGGAGAAGGATGAGAAATTGAGATAGTATAGTGTAAGATATTAGGCTTATCACTGGGTCTTATTAGATCCCATTGTGGCCTCTTAGAAGGTTACCTCGCCACTATGAGCATCCCTTTTTTTATCTCATAGTGGCCATAATGACTTTCATATCATTGTTCACTATGATTCTTATATGTAAATAAATGTACAAAGTTTTCTTTCAATTCTTTGTGCCCACCCTCCTTCTATGGTTGGTTGATGAGAAAGTAGGAAGTGATCACTAGAAAATTTTGACCATCTGATGTGTCCCAGCAGATGTACTTTAACCAGGCTCATCATCTCAACCATCCTAGTGGAGAGGCACTCTTCATTCTATTCTCCTTTAATTCTTTTAGTGGCTTGTTGGCTTCAGTTTCTTCTAGTGATTCTACAATGTGACTGTGCATCACAATAGTGGTAGAGTTTTAAAAAATCCACATGTCAAACTTGACTTATAAACTCCATGAGGAATTCTGCTGCATATCTCAGGTTGAGAATTGCTGCAGTTTGGACTGTGAGCTCTAGAATAGCAGTGGTAGCCTACTCTGGGAAACAGAGGGAAACATTCTTCAGATGACCAACTGTGATGTGGGCCCTCTTAATTTCCATAGCTTTGTCCTTAACGTGTTTTGATCTCTAAGCTACTGTATCAACAATACCTAGTGTGATTGTGGTAAATGCAGTTGCCTGGGTCTGACCAGGGTCATAGTATTGTTTATGGGGTACTGGAAATCTATATTTAACAAGTTTTCTAAATGATTTTTCTTTTCATTAAATTTTGAAAATTATTGCCAGAGTTTTCAAACTAGAATATGTTGAAGATAGAAGTGAGATTAATGCACAAACCTGAAGGGGCTTCTTTTGAGAATTAACTGTACTGACTTCTCTAAGCCAAATGGATTTTGATTTATTGAGAATTGAACCAGTGCTTGTTTGTTCAGTGATTGACTTTACTATAGACTTAATTTTGACCCATCCTCCTCTTTTCTCATGCTTTTGTAACTCCACTTTTGACATGCAAGTATGCCCCTCTTAATTGTCTTGAAGAGAATCAAGCTCTCTTTAAGTCCATTTCAGAATAAAAATTAAATATTTTTTCTTCCTCCTTAGAATAAAAATCTGACTTACTTAATATAGGCTCTATTTAGAGTAGAAGCAAAATAACAACTTTTCTCTGAATTCCTTGATTTTATATCACTTTGATGAAAACCCACAGAGTTCAGTGTATGTTGTATCCAGTAAAAAAGGATGAAATATCACTTGTTTTTATAAGTCAGAAGGGAAACTACTTGGCAAAGCATGCAATTCAATGCCCTAGTTTTTGACAGCCTATTTGGGAAAATGTCATACTGCAATGCCAGGGAAATTGCCAATATCCTACAGAGGAAAGTACTTTTTATTTTTTGTAACGAAGAAGGTTTAATGTGTACTAGAATATGAAGACTTGAAAACATTTGGATCTTTTGTAGAAATGACTGAGCTGTGCTTACCCCCCTCTTTGTCGACATCAATCTAATGCAGTTTTTGTCAAAGTTGCTTTAATTTAGTTCCTAACAAATCATGAGTTCTGCTGAGATTTGCTCAGTGGTCAGAGCTTGGAAATAATAACAGCAGATTTAGCGGTTTCTTCTGTATTTTTTTAAATCCTGATTAAAATAAATGTCAATCAGTTTACAATCTTTGCAATAAATTAATGGTATCTCTGAAAACATGGCGGAAATAGAAAAGTTCCACTTTGAGCATGAATTAAATTTTTGGTCTTTGGTATTCTGTGGTTTATCAGTTTAGGGTTTTAGCAACCATTCTGAGGAGTGCCCTCCTTTTTGATTTATTGGTGGGAAGAAAGGAACAGGAAAAACAATTTCCTTATTTCCTAAGTTGTTTTAATATAATTAGTCCTGTGTAGTGTTTAGATTCTGTTTCCTTGAAAGAGTAAGAAGTACTAACTCATTTAAGATAGTGTCTTACCTCATACACATCTGAATTTTTATCTACAGTTTTCTCTAACATAGCAAGAGTCAAGCAACATTTTGAGGACAGTTGTCTAGGTAGATGTTGAAATAACCTCCAGTGGTTTTTGTTCTTTTGATTTGCTTGTCTATATCATCATCATCTCAAGGTAAGAGGACAAGTCCTAGAATTCCTGTCTCCTAACCTCCAGTCTCATGCCCATGATATTACATTGTAATGGCATCCCCTTGTGTATTTCTCTGTCTGTTCTCTAGTTAGATTGCATAGGTATGGATTACATCCCCTAAAAAAATTTTAAATTCCCTAAGGTGGGGATTAACCTTGTGAAGGAAATAGACACTATACTACTAGATGACATAGGAAGACTCTTATAATTTGGAAGTAAGGATTCAGATGATATTGAATAACTCAATGCTATGATAAGTTTTCTGAAAGGAAAAAAGATAGTCTTTTAATTCAGAAAATTTTACTTAACAGGATACATTCTTTAACATGTTTCTGAAGTTCTTCATCTAACTGCTTCCTACTTTTCCAGCTCATCCCTTATAACTCACCATCTTACACTAAATATTCCTACAATACTGAAATGTTGAAATTTCCTTGCTCTATCATGTTGGAAGGAAACAAGGAACACATGATTTAGCAGGGACTAGGAATTGGGATTTTCTTATGAGAGCTAGAACGATAGAATGCAGCTGCTAGGTGAAATCAGACACCACAAAGGTGCTTTTCCTTGGGAACTTAACCAGAGAAAGCATAACTACTGGTAGAAATGTAGAGTGAGAGAAATATAAATTCAATGGTTTCTCCATAGTCTGTATGCCTTTCCTTCCTCCAGCACTAACTTTCATTGCCTAAACCAATGATTTGTCAGTTGGCAAAGAGTCTGGGAAGTACAGTATCTGAAGACACAAAGGTGAGCAGGGAGAATCTAGAGAATGGATCTGAAAGCAAGCAGCAAACCATTTTTGCTGCATGTGAACTTACCAAGAAGTACTCTAAAATAAGAACTTGAGTTCAAATAGTTTATTTTGGAAGTGGATTCAGGATGCATAGGAAGAAGTATGTGGAATATAAGGAAGCTAATGCAAGGCATTAATAAGCAGAATATAACTGTGAGCAAGTGGGGTTCAGTCACTTTGGAAACTTGTGAAGAAATACATGGAAAATGTCTCATGGAAACCTCTGAAAAATACATTGAAAACCCTATGTGAGGGCTGAGAAACCTGGGGTGTGTGTGCACCAACTCTTTTCCCTCAGGAGTTGAGCACTATTCTTGGGGAGTTGTTATCTCAGTGGCTCTTCCAGCTATCCTGAGCATGGGCTAAAAGTCCTTCTGTCATCAGCGAAAGTCCACAAACAGAATCACGGGGACCTGCAGTGAGAATTTGTCAACAGGTACAGGAATGATGAGTGGCAAAGGGCAATGATGGCACCTGCCACATTCCTGAGACTGAATTAAATGCTTCTCTTCTGCGTCTTTTATACTTTCTTCATGTGTATATGTTTACATTTGTTAAAGCTAAGCTTTTGCTCCTTAAACTAAAAGCTATTTCTTATTGTTTAGTTCTCACTAAACAGTATCAGAATTAATACACACACACACACACACTACATATATGTATGTATAATTAAGTTAGTACTTATTAATCTGATCAGAACTAACTCCTCCCTCTTGATAAGAAATAATTTGAAATACCTATTTGAAATATCCTACCCACATACATTTTTATATCAATATTATGCACTAATACAAAGAAAAAATATGAAGCATTATTAATTAAATAATATGCATGTGTAAAGAAGGATAAGGCATAATGTGCTGTTAGATACTGGTACTTATAAAAATGCATTTAGGTTTTAAAAAAGAAAGGATTCATCTGAATATATTTACTTTTTAATCTTAATTAAAATATAATCTAGTACACAAACTCTGTGTTTACATATGTATACACACATACTTAGTGTGAATGCAGCAACTAAAAATACACAGAATATTGTTTCAGCAACTTAATTTTCATGAGGTTGTTGTATGTTTTGACATTCATTTCAGGGTGAATCAAATCTTGGTAGTAAGAAAGTACTTTTCTGTTGTTGGTTAGCATAATGGCATTTCTGAAAATGTCTGTGTTATTAAAGCAGATTGTGTGTGTGTGTGTGTGTGTGTGTATGTGTGTGCGCGCCAGATATGAGGAAATTCTCTACTGTGTGGGGACAGGCCTGTTCATTACACAGTGTATAACATCCCTCATCATCCCTACACCTGAAATGCCAAAACTGCACCATAATCATTGTGACAACCATTAAATAACCTCAGATTTCCAAAAGACCCCTTCAAGAGTGACACCGCCCTTTGATGACTGCTTTGCTAAATGTTTGTTGAATGAATTTGCTTCTCAGGTAGTTGGGCTCTGAATACTGAATTCATTGTGGAAAGGGGGACAGATTGAAATAACCTAGGAATATAAAAAGTCAAAATTCACCAATGTATTAAAATGATCTCCTGATGTAAAGATGATTGATGGATGTTTTGGAAATACATGTTTTAAAACATGGATTTTTTTGAGATATTTAAAACTATTCTTCTCAAGAAAATATCATAAACTTGGCTTTTTCAGTTCAGCATTTTTATAATGTCTTTTAAAAAATTGGGCATGGTATCATTTGTATTATTCATAATAAGCACATATATTGGTTGTGGCAATACAAAATTAACCCCCTGATAGTGGCTTCACTAATTTAATGAATTAAACTGAAGGTTTGTTTCCACAAATCTTACTGTTCATTATTTGATCCTCTTATGTGATTTTCTTCCCTCCATGTGTTGATTCTAGAAGCCAGACTTCCTTCCTTTCATGGTTCCATTAGGGTCTCAGCATCTTCCACATTTACCCACCTGTCAGAGCAAAGAAAACATGTGTAGTAGCACAACTGCTTCTTAAAAACTGCCTGGACATGACATACATATTAGTCATAAGAACTCATAGGACCAAATGTGGAAGCAAGGAGGTGGGAGTGGGGAGAGGAAGGAGTTCAAGAGGAAGCTGAAAAATATAGGCCTGGATCACACGGTCATCTTTCAAGGGTTCACAACTATGAAAAAGAGAAAATGAATTTGTTGGTGAATGAATAACCTTTCAGCCACAACCAAGAAGATCAGTTTTTTCCCGTAATTTTACAGTTGAGAACACTAAAACTCATAAAGATTCAAGGAACGTCCCCAAGGTCTAATAGCTTTAAAGAAACTCTTGATTTTTATCTTATTTTAAAATCTAGATATTTCATATACCTTACTAAACCATCTCTAGTGACAGACAGCCCTTCCAATTACTACATTTTGCTATCTTCCTCAAATGAGATTAATCTTTCCATTTTTTACTAGCTTTTTTTGATCAGCCTATGGAAACTTATCTAGTCCTGACTTTTTTCAAATCATGAATTACAACTCCTTGTTAGACAAATACTTCCTCTGTTAGTCTCTCTGAGGTTTGTCACCAATCATTTTTCTCTTGGGAGTGGTAAAAACAGACATCTACAACACATACACACACATGCACATGCACACATGCTCACACTCACACTCACTTATCACACATACACACATAACCCAACCCCTTCTGTGATCTTTTCTAACTCACACATTTTTTCCTCTGGGGGATTAAACTACTCCAGACTCTATCTCTCTGGTATTTAAATAAAGTTTGCATAAAATATTGAAGTCACTTATCTTCTAGGTTTTGCTCAGTCTCCTTAGCAACCTTCCCTGCAAAAGACTTCTATAAAAAAGAATCTCAAAAAAAAAAAATAAAAGAAAATTCACAGGATCATATTCCTTGCAATTATACTAAAAATTGGAAGAAAATAAAAAAACTCATAACTTCCCATTGGTTCAGTCATTAACCCTCTCTCCTATTGACTTGTTTTTGATGTACTAGAATGAACTGTTTTTCCTACTATGTAGATGGGTTTCTCTGATAAAAAGGTTATTTTTGGAAATAATCCTAAAACAGGATATTACTCCCTATTTTCATTTTTCTAGGTCGTTAAGACAGTGATGAAAGTTTTTCCTGAACCTGCAGGACCTTGATTGACCTTAGCTCACAGTAATCTACATGCCAAAGAGATACCTCTTAGGACATTTGTTTATGGCCACCCATGTATCAGGCTTTCTGATGTAATTGGTTTGTTTGTTGTTTGAGAGTGTTGATAAAATAACTGACATTTACAGAGAAGGCCCTCACCTGTGTCGATCCTGGCATCCTGGAAGTAAATACTATGTGCATTAGGAACAGCCCACTCCAGATATAGGTTAAGAGCAGAATTGGAATTCTGTCAGGTAGCCAACATTGACCATAATTAGTCTGCAGAAGTGGGAAAGGCACTGTCTATGTGGTTTTGTCCTCCACATTCATCTAGACGTCAAAATCATGCATAAAACATGTTAGCTTTGGGGGCCTCCCTGGTGGCGCAGCGGTTAAGCGCTGTGCTGTGGAGCTGTGGGCAGCGGCAATGTGAGTTCCACGCCCGGCCGGGGAGAATCCCACATGGTGCGGCAGACCTCTCCTGCCTCACCCACTGCTCCCCTCAGCAGTGTATTTCTGATCTCCCTGTTCTGCTCCCCACTCTGTCTCTGGTGAACCCTCTCGCCGCCCCACGCCTCTGGCCTGTACCCCAGCTTGTATGTATAAATAAATAAATCTTAAAAAAAAAATGTTAGCTTTAACTTTGGGCAAAGTTCAGCACACTGGAGTTTGAGGAAAATTCATCTTTTAGATAGGTGGTTTCTAAGATTATAAATTTGTGAACAAGTCACAAAAGGAGTTTGCTTAAGAGGGAAGAAAGGATTCTTTAATATTTTTTTTTATACCCTTCTCTTCTCATTTCCCAGAAAAGGTACTTGATAAGAGCACTGGCTTGTGAGTTCTCTATGGATCATGCAGATTTTTCTGTAGCAACTATATGCAGTGTATAAGTTAATCAAAAGAATTTCCCCTGCATTGACTTTTCCCCTTGGCTTTTTAATTAGCTATTCAAGAACAGCCCTCCTGTACATGTCTAAAAATAGATAGAAGCTTGTTCAGCAGAAAAACTAAAGCAGCACTTCTCTCTGCATTTCAGTAGAGTCCAGATTTGCACATTAGTTTCATGAGGCAGATATGTTTTATATATTGTTTTAAAATTATACATTGTTAAATATATATAGCTTAAAAATTGTGCATCTATAATAGAAAAAAAACATGACCAGAGGTTTTACCATTTTAAAAGTATAGCACTGTATTATTTTTAAAAAGATCTTTGTGGTTTGCAAAGCACTGTCATATGAATCCAGCTTTTCTTCCCTAGATACAAGTAGGTGACAGCAACATTAAAACCAGTTGTGCTGGCATTTTGCTCCCACCTTGGCAAACACCTTCTACCTTGGTGTTTCTGGGAGTGCCAAGGAGATATGTGACCCCATTTACATTATTGTATGCCAGTTATTGCTGTCCCAAAGTGTCCTTTATTTTGTTTTTGTCTGTTTTAGGTTCTTTTGTTAATGTTCTTTGTTCCCCAAATTACTTTAAAAATGCCCACCAGTGACTGGTCCCCATGAGAATGCTAATATCCTTCCTGACCATTGAGTTGAGAAAAGGATGCTGTGATCTTTATGAAAGTGGCGAGAATGCTTTGCTTTGACCTATTTTGTGATCATTTTTCTCCCATCTTCTTCCTACTGCTGCCAAGTACATAGATTCTTTGGGCAGACCACCCAATAACTCATAGAGTATGCTTAGATTAACCCAAACAAGTGGGAACCCGCTATACATTATTTCATTAGGTTTACTTGACAACTCTTTAATATAGTCGGGGGTAAGGCATTATTGTTCCCATATTATGTATTAGAAACTAAAATACGAGGAAACTGATTTTTTTTTTTAATTTTAAAAAGTAGAAAGAATGATAATCTTACACTAGGGCACCAGATACCTTTCTATTTCCCTAAACTCAGATATTTTTTCATTGTCTAACATCAAAGCCTCCCTCGCTTTTTTTTTTTTTTTTAAGTACTAGTGAAAGGATTCTCTTCTGTATTTTCTCTTGTGTCTCTCTTTCTTCTCTTTCTTTTAGGTTTATAATTAACAATAAGGACATTCAAATGGCCTCTAAATGAGAAAAGCTGCCCAGGAAGGGATGAGTTTTGTGTGATCAGACGTTTGGAAGCAGAGACAAGCAGCTACATTGGGATGATCAGCTACCAGATGAAGGATATGAGCTAGATAAGCTCTAAAATCCCATCTGTTTCCAATTCTTACATGATCAGTAATCCCATAGCTAAACCTAAAACCAAACAAACAATGATGCAACTCTGTTAAAGGGAAGATGGAGGTCTGTGCTCTTATTCAAAGATGAGGCATGCACAAAGTGAAGTGGTTGATGGAATCTGAGACAAAATCAGAGGAAAAGCAGAGAGAGGAGATTTTCAGTCTAGGTACTAACAGTATATGATGAAGTGGTTTGTGGATTACTCAGTACATCCTAGTTCAAGTGCAGAAAGTTCATGACTTGACCTCAGGCTTTTCCTAGTCGCAGGAGTTTGAAAAGGTGGAGGAGGAAATTGCCAGTGGGCAGGAATTGAGTGGGAGCAAAGCATTAAGCTCAGAAGTAGCTCAGCTCTGGAGAAGCATCACAGACTGAGACAGTTTAAGCAAACAAGAATTGTGAGCTGTTATGATGTGAGCTGCCTGTTTGAACAAAGGATATTAGATCACTAACTAGATTGCCTAGCATCTATTTGAACGAGGGAATTGGACCACAGACTGGGTTGCTCAGCATGCTGATTGCACAGGGAGATTGAATCTTGGGCTAGGATTCCCAGGAGTCCTATTTGAACAGGTGGACTGGCAAACCCTGCTCTAACATTCTGCCCTAACAAATAGGTTACAGTACTAACCAAAGACATTCTGTTTAATACTTTCCTTACAATTTCCTAGAAGTGAGAGGCCCATAAGCTAGGGCATAATCCCACTCAGAACAAACTGTGATGCTGCTCCTCTGTGCCCTGCCAAATGAGCCTGTTCCTTTAACATTTTCCCTCTAGTTTCCCCAGGGGAACCAGGCCAATATTCTTCTTGGCACTGGATTCCCTCATACACAAACTTCTAATAAAACCTTCACTGGTCCAACCAAAAGTCTCTAATTAATTTTCTCTTAGAGGGTCTCTGGACCCACACATTTGGGGGGCATCTATAACAATACCATTTCCTTTGCGGATTTGGCTATGTCCAAATCTGGGGACAATACTAGACACCAGTCTGATAGTATTTGCAGTGGTGGAACAAACTTTCTCTTATACAAGGGCAATTCCAGCCTCACTGGAAAGAATGACAATGGTGAGACATCTAAGAAATCAACTCTTCTATGTCTTCATTTTGAGTAAACATGACTCAGAAGAGTTCTGGGTCAAAGAATTATGACCTAATCACTCCCAGTGGCCTCAGAAAACTATTTGTTATTATTGAAGGATAGGCCTCCCCAAGATGTTCTAATAGGTCTTCCCCAAATGTGTCACTTTGGTATGTGGATTATTTCAAGATGAGAACACTAGAGGCCCTACAGGTTTACCTTTCCCTTAGCTACCTAAAAGAATGAAAATTGGGATTCTTATCTAGAATTAGGATTATTACTATAAATAATTATAAAGCAGGACAAACATCTAATTATAGCGCATCTGATCTTTGTCATGTGTTTCACCCTCTCCTCATCATGTAAGTCTTAAAATCCCATACCCCTCTCTCTGTCTTTAGCTTAGGATAAATATATCCCCATTTTATCCCATTTGCTTTAGAATCTATATCTATATAGTCTCTTCATATGTATGTATCATTCTTTTCTCCTACAAATCTGTCTGATGTTAATTTGTTTGCTCAGCCCGCCCTAGAAGAATTCATAGGGAAAGGGGGAATTTTTTTCTTTGACCTTATACTATATTATTCTTTCTATATCTAATTTACTTTTCCTCACACTTTGCTGCTTCTCAGGACACTGATACTCCTTTTTATGTATGAGTTGGTAGGGAGGATGAAAAATTTCTTGGTCACACATGATATTCTCTTAGCTATTTCTTAGCTTTGACTCATGGACATTATGAAAATTAATACTGCTTAATTCTTGACCCATTAGGGCATGATGTTACACGTGGCAACCCATACAGGAATCTTTGCATCATTTATCTCAGTTTTTGAAGCTGAGCATTCAAATATAAAACACCCTTATGAATGGTATGATATTTATTTTTTTCAATTGTGTATCTCTTATCTACATAAAAATGTGAGTGCCAACAGTTCTAATAATCTAATTAAGATGGAAATCAGAAAATAAAAGCAGTTTTTTTTCCAGAGGGGAAAATGAGACAGGTTAAATATTTCTCTCCAGATATAGCAAAATTTAGCAGAATTGGGACTATAATTCTGCAACTCTGATTCCAAGTTTCCTGTTCTCAACAATAAAACACAGTCAACCCCCTGCTCTTTTGCTCTGATTACTGTATTTACATGCCCCAATTCTCCC
The DNA here is from genome assembly GCA_004024925.1 of Scalopus aquaticus. Lineage (NCBI taxonomy): Eukaryota > Metazoa > Chordata > Mammalia > Eulipotyphla > Talpidae > Scalopus > Scalopus aquaticus. Next base: position 57,721 of record PVIJ01007840.1, on the reverse strand, counting down.
ATTAAATCTAAATTGTATATGGATTTCAATGTAAATTGTATTTACTATCTCCAACAGAAAGCTTTAATTTTTAAATTATTTCTAAGAACTCTGAGGAGAAGTTATTAGAATTCTGCCTTGAAAGCACAGGTCAAAAGGTAGTCCAAAGTTTAAATGGTTAAGCAGCAGTCACACACTGATGACTATAACCAATACAGACAAAAAATCATAAGATATCATTCCCTCTACTTTTGAATATAAAATTTATAATAAAACTGTTTAAAATGACACTAAAATCAAAGTATGACAAAGTAAAAAGGAAAGTCAACTATTCATTTGACCACTAAGTTTATTTTTTAATTTGCTCTTTTGTATAGTTAAATTTCTAATTCCTATGCTTTCCAAACCCCTGGTTTGCATGCATAGAATGACTGTAACATGTCGAAGAGTTCCAAGAAAAATAGTAAAGATTTAAACTTGCACATTATTGTGGCATATATGTGCTAACTATTCACAACAATATACTCATAAATCCAGAATATTTTGAGGTCAACTTTTAAAGGGAAAGGAATAAAAGTAAATGAATATGATGAAACTGCTAAGTAATTCAGAACAATATGTGGCTAGGAAACAGAAAATAACACCAGTAACATTCAGAATTTTCTATTCCATTGCAAAGAGTGTAACTAATAAGATAAAGATCAGTTTTAATATAAAAAGTAAGACTATGGATTACACCAATACTTGGAAATGCAATTCTCAATTAGAATACAGCAATGGAGTAAAGTAAAATGGGGAAAATAACTTAGGTGAGTCCATATCCTATGTAAGATATACTGTTTTCAAGGACTATAAGGAAACCAAATAAGAGAGAGACATGGTGGGGAGAGGGTAAGGGCACAAAATGGAATAGAAAAAAACACAAGGGGCCACGGAGATGGATCATGGGTGAATTGGTGGTGGGTTACCCAAGGGGAATACTAAATGTAAAAGATATAAATAACAATAAAAATATATACATTTTAAAAAAAGATATACTGTTTTCAGAAATTTAAAAAGAGAAATGAAAGTTAATTTGCATGTTCTTAGAACAACATGGCATGTGATTATAGGGTGAAAAACAGGAATCAAACTATTTGGAGGTTTTCTAATGACCTAAATGATAGATAATAGATGTCTGAGTAAACACAGTGATATAGTCAAAGAGAGAGACAATTTTTGAAAGACAATGAGGAGGTGGAATTACCTAGAACTAGAAATCTAAGATTTCATGGAGTCATCTACTCTAGCAGTGTGGTGAATGGGAACTTCATTTATCAGGATAGAGTATGTGAATCTGTTGAGAAGACATTGAGATTTAGTAGAATTTTTTCCTTTAATGTGCTTGTAGGACATTTAATTTAAAACGACCAACTGTTGAGAAGAAAACCATGCCTGAACCTCAAGCAGGAAGTCTGGAGAGATACTCATAATTTGAAAATTATTGAGATATAAAATCATCTGAAAAGATTATTTCAAGTGAGAAGATACTTAAAGACTGAACCTTGGAAATGTAATCAATCATGTTTTTGTGATTAGTGTTTTAAAGGACTAAATATAGCATTAAAAATATGTATACACCAAGCACTTTGGAACTCAGGAAAGGAAATACTTTGTTTTACCCTCTGCTCTGGTAATTTAGGGGAGTTTACCTTAATTTTGGGGAATATCTTCTAAAGGATGAAATGGAGTGAGTTTATATGGCTTTAAAGGCATAATCTTTAGCAATGAAATAAACAAGGACCTTCTGACAAGCTGAATTGTATCAAGTAAGATAGGTTAAGCAGAAATAAATTTCCAAACACTGAAGCAATGTCTGTCATAGAGGAAGCTCACAGTAAACATTTACTGAATGAAGAAGACTGATCACTTTGTTGAGAGTTGTAAATGATGATAAAATATTGAATAAAAAGCTCTTCAAAATACCCTCTAAAATAAATTCTCTCATGTTTTATGACTCTAAGATTTTGCATTGAATAGTTCCTTGGCCCATTATAAAGAGAACTTTATTTTTTTTTAAAGATTTATTTATTTATGCATACAAGCTGGGGTACAGGCCAGACGCGTGGGGTGGCGAGAGGGTTCACCAGAGACAGAATGGGGAGCAGAACAGGCAGATCAATGGAAATACACTGCTGAGGGGAGCAGTGGGCAAGGCAGGAGTGGTCTGCTGCGCCATGTGGGAAACTTCCCGGCTGGGCGTCAAACTCACATCACTGCTGCCGACAGCTCCACAGCACACCGCTTAACTGCTGTGCCACCAGCGAGGCTCAATAACTAGAACTCTAAATGTAAGGATTCATTTGAAGAAATATGTCCCTGTAGATATATCTCCATAAAATTAACCTGTTTGTGAAAATTAGTGCATCTAAATGTTTTAGTCTACTTTATCAAAAATATTCTGCAAATCAAATATTAGCCCAGAACTATTGCTTTGCCAGTGTATATATTTTGAACATGATTGGTTTCCTAATATTTTAAAGGACTTTTTAGATCAATTTTATGTTTATAAGAAAATTGAGAAGAAATAATGATTTCTCATATTCTTTCTGCCCCCACACATGGATAGCTTATTCCATTCTCCATTACCAACATCACTCACCAGAATAGTACTTTTTTTTTTTTAACCAAGGATTAACCTACTTGACACATTATAATTACCCAGAGTCTCTATTCTAAGTTACTTTGGGATTCACTTTTGGTAATGTATATTCTATGAATTTGAACAAATGTATTATGATATATCAATCATTACAATATTATTCAGGGTATTTTCACTATTCCAGAAATTCTCTGTGCTCTGACTGTTCATCTCTCACCTCTACCACATCCCTTGCAACTCTTGATCTTTTATTCACTATACAGTTTTGCCTTTTTCAAAATGTCCTATAGTTGAGATCATATAGTATATTACCAACTCAGGTTGGCTTTTTTTTTTCACTTAGTAATATGCACCCAAGCTTCCTGCATGTCTTTTCATGTCTTGATAGCTCATTTCTTTTAGGGCTCAGTAATATTTCATTATCTCCAATTAACACACATTATTTACTGATTTACGTACTGAAGGACATCTTTGTTACTTCCATCCTCTGGTAATTATGAATAAAAAGCTGCTATGAATATCTGTGTGCAGGGTGTTGTGTGGATATAAGTTTTTAAATCCTTTGAGTAAATACCAAGGAGTGCGAATGCTGGATTGTGTGGGAAGATTATGTTTAGTTTTGTAAGAAGCTGACATATTGTCTTCCAAAGTGTCTGTATCATTTTGCATTCCCACTCAACAGCAATGTATGTTCTTCTATATTTTAAGATTTTGTTCTTCTTTTATTTTGGTTTTTCCTTTACTACTTTTGGAATCAGTATATAATCACAGTGATGAACATGACTAGAAAGATCATTGATCATTATATTTTCCTGGATTCCAGCAGAATCGTGATTAGGTAATTTTGGACCAATAACATTATAGACATTTTCAGCATAGCAATTTCATGACTTCTTAGTTCCATAAGTTTTAAGTTTCATACACTTTTAAAAGTGTGAATTACACTGAACCATGTAATTGCTTAACTCTTAAGATCCCATATCCAATCTGTATAGTTCAAATTTTAAAAGGAACTAGATTACTTTTATATAGAACTTATATGTGTGCCATATCTCCTAAGATTAATCTGTGCCATTCTAAAATTTTTCTCTTGCTTTTTCTTACTGATAATCTAATGTGTATTTTTTATTTTATTCTTCATGAAAGTATATACATATCCTAGATTCCATATATGTTTCCTTAAGTTTTCAATGCTACTATAGTGCTTCTGAATTAGAATGATGTTTATCATTCTCAAGAAGACGTATTCCACCTCTGGGTTCTCTGAAACTCAGGTTTAGTATATAGAATACATTCTTTTGATTAGTTTACAGAACACCCCTTATATTTAAAACACAGTACAATCTTATTATGCTTGCTGAATGCAATTAGGACAAAATCTATGAAAAATGTCAACAAGAATAACAATTGAATGTTTGACATTGAACATGTGCTACAGTCATTTTTGGGACAAGTCTAAATTTGAAATTCTAGCAAGATAAAGGTCAGCTTTACTAAGCAGATGAGTCAATAAAGAAGGAATAGCTTCTTACATAATACTGATACAACCACTAACATATGTAAATTACTTTTTCCTTGAGTTCTATGCAAAACTCTGTAGGTCGATATCCCACTTAACATACTAATGGAAAAATAGAAATAGCATATATCTCATTTGACTCTGCCCAGCACAAAGTATTTAGGAGCCTCCATCCTTCTCATTTTATTTGATGGTGGGAATACATATGTTTTTGTGCTATCAATACAATACAAATACTGACCAACTATCAAGTTATCATGATGCCTATGTGCTTGGAATTTGCATCTTTGTGTAGAAACTGATTCCATCAATTAACGTTATAAAGGTGAGCTGGCCAGATGAATGTATCAAAGAGATTATCAGCCCAGGTTTGATTAATAATATATTGTTTAAGACATATCTATTAAACATTTCCTATTCAGTGTATGTGAAGAAAGAAAAGTATTAAGGTAGTAAATTCCAAGATACTAGCTATGGGTTAGTTATGCTTAGTTATGGTTTTAGGTACTATGTTGACATGGCATTAAATGACAATAAATCATGCGATGAGCAAGCTCTTTTCACTTCCAAACCTTCTGTGTACTATCAAACTGTTTCAGTTTATACCTCCATGTCTTTAGCTTATCTCTAGGGAAATCTCTCTCTCTCTTCCTCTCCGTGTGTGCGCGCGCGCCTGGAGGGGCATCAGTCTAAGCATTCAAGATGTGGAACAGTATTATTACAATTTAATAATATGGGGCCTCCCCGGTGGCACAGCAGTTAAGTGCTGCACTGTGGAGCTGTCAGCAGCAGCGACATGAGTTCGACGCCTGGCCCGGGAGATTCCCACATGGCGCGGCAGACCTCTCCTGCCTTGCCCGCTGCTCCCTTCAGCAGTGTATTTCCATCTATCTGCCTTTTCTGCTCCCCAGTCTGTCTCTGGTGAACCCTCTCGCTGCCCCATGCCTCTGGCCTGTACCCTAGTTTGTATGCATAAATAAATAAATCTTTTTTTAAAAAGTTTGATAATATGACTTTTTTGGTCATTTTTATTTGGGTTTTCTCATTAGAATAAGAGCTGTCAACTTTTCTTTAAGATAAATTCATTTAACTTGAAAATCAAAAAGATTGCATTAGGGTTAGGGTTAGGGTTACTCAGCGGTGGGGGGGGGTGGAGGGGAGGATAAGGGCACAAAATGGAAGAGAGGAGAATACAGGGAACCATGGAGAGGGATCACGGGTGAATTGGTGGTGGGCTGCCCAAGGGGAATACAAAATGTAAAAGACATAAATAACAATAAAAAAAAGATTGCATTAAAGAAATATTAACAAGAAGTGATATATATGGTAAAACTTATAGTCACACAAATGCCTGATGTTGGTAGATATGAACCACTATATTCTTTGCATTTGGGTATCACCATTTGGGTTATTTTGCATGGGGTAGATGTCTATTCCTAAATGTTCCTTCATTATACCTCTAATTTAAGTTATCTGTTTACACTAGTGAGCATTATCTGGAAAATGTGTGCTCTTTTTTCTTTATGAAAAGACAAAGTTGCGAGAAAAAAATTGAGAGTCATATCTCTAATGTATTTTTCATCAAATGAGAGCTGAATATGCCCCATGACCTTGTTCTATGATGCGCTACATTGTGGTTTTACATTTTAAAATTCTAAGTTTTACTCCTTTTTGGTTAATTAATGAAATTACTGGAAATCACCATTGGGCACTTTCAGAGAGTACATAAGTCAAATTTTGATGGTACAGGTTGTCTATAAGGGTCTGTATCATTTGAGATTATGAATGTGCTTCTGAATCAGGAACTGGCAAAAAAAATACTGTACTTAAAAATCAGGTCTCCATAGATATTCTGTCTGCTCGTAATGGGAAAGAACAGTGGTCTTTTGTCTTTATCTTGAAGAGAATGAATGGTAGAAATGAGATTCAAACTCAGAAACCATGATTCCTGGAGCACTGTTCATTCATTTGTAGCAATAGCATGCACACTCCCAGACAAGCAGTGTAAGTAAGCTACAAGGAACAGATGAGAAATCCCTGTATCAGTAGTCTGGATCAGAAGTCTCTTGGATCAGAAGACTGAGTTGTGTGACCCTGCAACTCAATTAACTTGTTGGAGCCTCAATTTCTTCAACTCTCTACTATAAAAGTTATTATTTCCTCTGTCTTTTAGATTTGCTTTGAGGCTTAAAGAAAATGCTGAGTATGGAAGTTATGTGAAATTCTGACTTGGCGTGCCTATGTAAGACATTATATATTAGCAGTCTTTTGTGATGCTGATCATTATTCTCTACCCTGCTTTTTAGTCCATAATCTCTCATTTTGTCCTTTTTATGTATGTGCTTCCTATTTCCTAATGGATGCAGAAGTTTGGCAGAGAGCTCTCTCCTTTCCCTCTCTCTTCTGTTGACTACCTACTAGAGACTTTCTTCGTGAATTACTGCCATGAGTAAAGTTTTGTCATCATCATCTCTTCTCCTATTCTCCATAAGGGAAACCGTAACTTAAGTTCAGGAAGGAGAAGAGTCAAGATCCAGAGACTTGTGTTGGAGTACTTCTTCCTTGCTTTGGCCCTAGTGGTAAACTGATGAAACCAGGAGTAAGAGTGAGTTAGAAACATCCCATTCAAATTTCATGATCTAAATGAGAAGTCATGTTTCCTGTGTAACGTTTAATAGATTCTCCAGACATGTGCTTTTATTGCACTTTGATTAAAATTCTGTTATTGTTGGGAATGATAATCAAAAGAACATAACTGCCTGTTTGATTCTCCAGCTGGACACAGGCAATTTGTGGTTTCTCATCCCTCTCCCTTTGAATGGTGTAGTTCCCAAATCTGATACAGGATACGGCTTTGAGGTGTGTAATAGTTTGTTGAGACTGGCTGGACGGCATACATGACTGAACACAGTTAAAGACTTTCTTTAACTTTGAGGATTTAGCAGGGGGGAGTGTGGAAAACAGTCTCATCTTGTGAACACTCAGAACTAGGCCTCTAAGGTAATTTCCCCTGTTCATTAAAGCTGTTAACTACTAACCTGGAGTGACTTGCTTCTTTTGTCTAACTTCCCTACCCTCCCTGTATGTGGGCCGGTTTCAGATTATGCCTGGTTTATAACCCAGCATTTGTTATGGTGTGTGTGTGTGTGTGTGTGTGTGTGTGTGTGTGTGTGTGTGTCTGTGTGTGTCTGTCTGTGTGTCTGTGTCTGTGTATCGCACCAATTTCATATGCTTTTGATTTTTTTTAAACTGATCTCCTTGAGGGAAAAAAATCCATTGTATTTCTTTCTTTCACCTCAGCACCTTACTTAGTGCAATAAAAAAAGCATCCATGTTGGTAGAGGGGGTAAAAAGGAAGAAGTGAAAGGGAGGGAGGGAAAAAGGAAGGGGAGAAAAATGAATGAGTTTTGTTTATCTTCTGGAGTGAATGACTTTGTTTTTATAATCCTTGAGTACAGTTGCAATTTCAACATAGATTTTAGTCCAATAATATTTAACAAGAATTTATTATTTTGCTAGATAGCATGAGAACTACAATAAGTTGTCCATAAAATACAATTCTTCCGTAGAGTCCATTTTGACTACAGGTTTTTTCTTTGATTTAAGTAAAATGAATTTTTTAAGCAATTTTATTATATATGACATGGTGAATGTACATGGCAATATTTTGATCAGTTTTTTTCTTTACCTCTGGGGTTATTTTTGTTGTCTAGCTTCAAAATGCCAAAGAAAAAAGTAATGCATTTTGAAAATATACTCATGGTTTTCCATTTTGATTTGAGAGCTGGACACTCATCTTATTCTTGTACTGCAATTAGAATCAAGCAAATCATTAAGCATTTCTAAGAGGACATCCTATGTGAATTTTAAATAGCTTATATTTTTAGTTCACTTTTCCCAGTTTAAAATGACTGCACCACATATAAAAAGGCATTTCGAGGTCAAGTGTTTACCTAACAAATTTCTTGCTACACTTTCTACTGAGATAAAAAAATTAACATTTATCCTCTCTCCTCAGGTTTCAGCTTTTTAAATCCTATATGACTTTGAGAGAAAACAAAAAGGAAGGTAGAAAAATAGGTGGGGCAGAAAGGAATATAAAGAAAGGATGAACTTTTTACTTGGATTCATTTAGTAGCTAATCTGAAATATTTTGGAGACAAGTCTGTAATGCTGGGAGAAAAATAATCAGGGTCGAAAAATCTTACAGCAACATAAAAAATCTCAGTAGAATATTTTGTTTTCTGCTATGTTCTAAGAAACTTTAAGGAATGGTCCCATTTATTTTTTTATTGTACAGCGTTCACCATCAGCTATCTCCACTGCATTTGCTATTTAAAAGTTATTTTCCTCTTAATATTTTGGTATACAGTTTCATTAAAATTGGTCTTACCAACTCTGAATGATGGTTACTCCAAGAAAGCTAGCATTATATAATCATTGATATTTTCATTGAATAAAGGAACACTTTATTTTTCATCTTCTGGTTTTTTGAGTATAGATGTGGCCAAAGTGAGCACATCATCTTTTCATCTCAGGACATAGTAAAGTGGCTGATATCTAACAACTCATAATAAAATATGTGATGAAAATGCATAAATTATGAGTTATGTACAAATGGCAAAGATTGAATTTAAAACAAAACCAAATGAAACAATAGCCTAATGTAATTTAACTGAAAATCACAGATGTTTACTCTGCACTTGCCATGGTTAACACACTGAATTCAGCACTGAAAAGTATGTACAGTAAGTAGGTGTCTGACCTTCAAGGAACAGTTTTATATCATTCACAGAGTCTCCACTGGTGTCTTTAAGTACTCGGCATCAATATTCACTTAACTGATTTAATCGTGACATTATGCATTGATTACTAAGAATGTCATGATTCATCTCTCTACTTTTGCAATTTATTGTCCAGTATGCAGAAACTCAAAGAGGAAAAAGTCTTCATGAGCTAAATTCTATATCAGAATAATATGACAATTTTTTTTCACTGATACTAGCAGGGCCTGTATAATTTTTAGTTGCATATGGAGCTTGAAGTATCATTTTAGTTTGAAAATGGTTAATTTTTCAGGCTCTGAATGATGGGAAACAGAGGTCAAGATGGTTAGTTTGGATAGTGAGCCAAAATTAAGTAACATTCAAGGTTTTACTCATTTATGGTGACAAAAGCAAGAAAAAAGCAAAATGTGGTTCTGACTCCTCAGTATCCCACTTCTTCCCATGTAGTAGTGCCAGGCAGGGGTCAGGTAGATTAGTCTGCACTCTTACTGTTCAGCAACCATAAGCAAAATATGCCAGCCTTTTAATATACATGTGTGGGGAGGAGCTGGGGTAGCAAGGATAGGAGTAGTATTATATTGAGTTAGAGTGGAGAAAATATCTCAGTCAAGACCCTTTAGAAGGGGGGTGGTCTCTGAATGGAGGTGCCTAGATTAGGAATGCAGATATGAATATGAGTATGACTGGTTGACCCAGGGTTGGAGGTTTAAATTCTTGACTGCAGATCCCTCCAAAAACTGTCACGCTCTGTGTGTATACCGAGTTCGACATAGGGAAAGCAACTTTGTCCATGGGGTCTGCCAGGCAAAGCTTTATAATAGCATATGATTGAACCAGAAGGATCACATACAGGATTTTGGCCTAGAGTCAGCTTCCTTACTGACCCACATCTTCTCTCAGCAATTCAGCACTAGGGATTATGCTGCACATATACACCAGCTCCCATCTGTTAGTGTCACTTTGCCTGGAATTCTGTAGCATCTGGCTCAAAACTATGATTCCTTACTATATTTCAAACACTTGATCTCATGGTCAATTATCTTTGCCTCTGTTAACCTTCACTTCTACTTTCTACGGGCCATGTGCCACGAATAATAAAGCACCATCCCTGAGTTCCCTCAGTATTGTCCAAAATCAAAATATCCTCATCTGTCATCTCTTGCCTTCTTTCCTCCTCTGCACAAAAATTGTTTGCCATTCAAATGCATATTTTAGAATATTGTACTCTTAAATTGCTTAAATTGCTAATGAGTCTCCTGGTGGCCAAATGGTGTCTCTGCCAACCCAGTTACCTGAATTCTCTTACTTCAATTGTTGATATTTTCCATTGCCCAGCCCAACCCTGTCTTGGCATTCTGGTATCAAGCCCTTTATTATCCTCACGTTTTGCTTTCTTTACATTATTCCTGCGTCTGGGCTACAGTTTTTGCTAGAGCCATCAAATTTGGCATACTGGAGGTTTGTGCTGTCCAGCCACAACTTGGCTGTGGATACTTGCTTGGCAACTCTGTTGTTCATCCCTCATTGGATTTCTGGATCCTTCTCTTCAGTAGCAGATCCAGGCTTTATCCCTCCATTACTTTTCTTCCCTTATCATTCCTTACAACTGAAAAAATTCTCTATTTTCTCTATTTCTTCAGTGAGACATTATTGTTTCATCTACCTTCTTAGTACCTATTGTATATCATTTGTATTCACTATAAGACAAAAAAAAAAAGTCATATCTCCTTTCTCTGTCAAAGAGCAGAGTGACTCCAATAATGTAGTATAGCATAATGGTAACAAAGCATATGCTTTTAGTGGAGAAAGTCTTAATTCAGATACTATTTTCACATCCATTAATACATTAAAATCTAATTCAATGGAGTAACAAAATCTGGATTTATATTCAAATATTAAATAATCCAGACAAAGAAGATGACAAATACTTTGAACAGTTGTTTTTAAGATATTGGAATTGGGTTATAAATGATGAGATATGAAAGACAAGAAACAAATGATATAAAAATTATAGTCATTCACATTTAGTGTTTTGAAAGAGCTTCCAGACTGCAGATCATGGAGGGACGGTTCAAGTAGAACAGCTGACGCTCTGAGTTAAGGAAATGAGTTCAAGAAAACCAACATGTCTTGGCAGATTACCAGAAAGCTGCATGAAGAAAAATCCCTTGAGATTTTTAGAGGATCCCTCTCAAGAATTCAGCTATATAATGATTGGTGCATGCTTGTAAAGAAATAACCTGATGCTGGAAAAACAGGAAAAACTGCCTCATTACTCATATAGGCTGAGAGTAGTGCCTCTTCCTAACATCCTTAATGGAAAAACTGATTGGACATTGGACAGAACAGTCAAGAAGATCTTTCCTTAATAGTGGTGAAAAATTAACCATAGTACCAGGACCAATCAGGACTTAACTAGTGAAATATAAAGCAGCATCCAAAAGGAGCAAACTGTTTTCAAATAAAGCTCAAGAATATTTATTTAAGAGAACCAAAATATCCAGCACCCCCAAAAGGGTAAAATTCATAATGTAAGATACCTAATCAAATGCTATCATGTACGCCAAAAACCAGGAAAACGTAACCCACAATGAGAATAATCAGTAAATTGAAATGGACCCAGAACTGACACTGATGTTAGAATTAGCAGACATGGGCATTAAGATAATTATTATACTATATGTCATAGTTCAGAGAGTTCAGTAGAAACATGGAAGATGTAAAAATGGTCAAATTCAAAAGCATGCCTAGTAAATGAAAAGTGCATCAGTGAGCTGTTGGGACAACTTCAAGCAGCCCAACATACAAAATCAGAGTCTATAAAGTGGAAGGTAGGAAAGTAAGCTTACAGATCTATGCTCAGTGAGCCTTAAAAAAATAAGAACCATGAAGAAAACTAAGAGATCATCAAGTCCCTCAAAATCTGCAATAAAGAGAAAGTTGTATAAGGGCCTCCCCGGTGGCGCAGCGGTTAAGCGCTGCGCTGTGGAGCTGTCGGCAGCGGCGACGCGAGTTCGACGCCCGGCCGGGGAGAATCCCACATGGCGCGGCAGACCTCTCCTGCCTCGCCCGCTGCTCCCCTCAGCAGTGTGTTTCTGATCTGCCTGTGCTGCTCCCCACTCTGTTTCTGGTGAACCCTCTCGCCGCCCCACGCCTCTGGCCTGTACCCCAGCTTGTATGTATAAAAAATTAAAAAAAAAAAATAAATCTTTAAAAAAAAAAAAAAAAAGAGAGAAAGTTGTATAACCAGTCAGAGGGGAAGAAAAAGACACATGCTAAAAAACACATTGAAGGATGACAGATTTCTTCTTGAAGATGATGTAAAAAGAGGAGAAAATAATATAGCACCTTGAAAATATGGGGGAAAATTGTCAATCTAGAGTACTATGACCCCCAAAATCTACTTAAAACATAAAGGTGAAATAAAATCAATTTTGGACATATAAAAGTAGAAAATTATTACCAGCTGACTCACATCATTAGAGATATTAAAAGAAGTTATTTAGGCTAAACAAACATGATATAAAGAATCTACATAAATGAATGAAGAGCACTGAGAACGGTAACTATATTGGTAAATATGACTGTTTTCTTATTAAGTCTTTTTAAAAGATATTAACTGTGAAAACAAAAGTAACAGTAATGCATTGTGGGTTCTATTACATATCTATAAGTAAAATGTTCAACAAGAATAGCAACAAGGCCAGAACGAGGGAAACAAAACTATAATATTCTTAGGTTCTTATACTATGTATGACTTAATATAACATTACTTAGACATATATTGTAATAAGGGTTTATCCTATAAACTGTACTGTAACCATTAAAATCAAAAGAGGAAAGTTATAGCTAATAAGATAATAAGAGAAATAAGAGAATCAAATGTTAAGTGACTACAAAAGAAGACAGGAAAAAAAAGGAAATCAAGTTATGATGTGAAAAATAGTAATAACAACATGAAAACTTCATTATGACAAATAATACATTGAATGTAAATGATACAAAGGCCCTGCCTGAAGATAGCTATTGTCCTATTGGGTTAAAGAAATAATCAATTCAACTACATTTGTTATCTATAAGAAGTTCACTTAAGGGACCTCCCTGGTGGCACAAGGGGTTAAGTCTCAGCACTATCAAGCTATCAGCAGCCACTGCAGCATAAGTTCAATCCCCAGCCAGGCAGCTAACCCACATGGCACAGCAGACCCCTCCTGTCTCTCCCGCTGCTCCCCTCAGCAGTGTTTTTCAATAAATCTCCCTGTCCTGCTCCCCACTCTGTCTCTGGTGAATCCTCTCAACAGCCCTGCCCCACAGCTCTGGTCTACACCCCAGCTCTTGTATGCATAAATAAATAAATCTTTAAAAAAAACCCAAAAACCTCAAAGTTTTCCACAAATAAACCTCTAAGTCCAGACGATTTCACTGACACATTCTAACAAATATTTAAGGACAAAATAATACCAATTCAATACAAACATTTCTGAAAAGTTGAAGAGGAGAAAATACTTATTCAAAGTCATTGAAGAAGGCCAGTGATTAATGTGATATTGCTATACATATGAGGGATTATTTAAATCTACCTGGGATGACTAGGAGTCTTATATTTTCTTCCAGTAAAAAAATTGTTGATTTTACATTTTTTTTAAATTGAAAACAATTCTGTACCTTCAACTAATTTTTAATATCTTTTCTATTAGTAGAAGCAGTATTTTGTAAAAAAAAAAAAAAAAGAAAGAAAATGTCCAGCAAGGGATAAACATTAAAATGCATCATGAATAGAATATCAACTGTGAATCCATTAAGTATCTATATAAAATAATTCCAAAATCTTGATTTATTTTTCATTCACTGAGAACCCTTTTAAAGGTTATTGTAAAAATGAAGTGATTTTTCTTGATAGAAATTTTGTATATCATTTCTTTAAAGCAAGTTAGTCCAATTACCATTTAGCTAATGAACCCTTCAAATTTCATTTGCATAATTGGTGCCAGTTTTGACAAGAGGAATTTATCCTGCTGTGATAAAAGCATCGTCGGACTCACCAATAGAGTGATGATTATTTAGTTTGAAATCATCATGGACACACCACAGAACAGACAGGCAGAAACACTAGCTTGTCATTCCCATTTCTAAAGCCCTAGTTTTATTTCTGGTTATAGGAGCGGGGAATCAAAGCATGATTGATTTTACTCAGTTTAATGTTATAACAAATTATGAAGTTTCATTTGAACTGAACTTTATAGTTTTCAAAATGTACTACCTTTTTTCAGGTTTGAGGACATTCCTATATGTTGATATTTATGTAGTGGTGACTCTCAAATCTCTAATTCTATAGCTCCAACTTTGTTCCTGAGCATTTTAGCAAGGTATTATATTGTCTTCTATAAATCTTTACCTGGGAGTCTTGTCTGATGTTAGGCGCTGTGCTAAGCACTTTCCACACATTACCTCATCCTTAAAATAGTTTTGTAAAGAAGACATTACCATTTTTGTTTAGATGCACAAAAAACCAAGATCACAATAAATACCCAAGGTTACACAATTAGTAGGGATTTAAATCAAACTATTTTGCATCCAAAGGTATCTTATACTGTAACCAACTTTATCAACTTTATAAATACCTCTTAGAGCTAATCTGACTTAAAGGTAAATTCCTAGTTGGAATGATGTTAAGTGCGACATCCTACCTTTTAAAAATATACTCCACCCTCATAAACTCTTTTTATTGATGAATAGCACAGCAACCATTCAGTCAAACAAATATGTCAGACTCACCTTTGCTTTCCTGAAATCCAACAATAGGTAACTATACCAACCAGTTAGCAAAGACTATGATAGGAATATTCCAAAATTAAAAAGTAGACTGATAACCTGAGGGAAATAAAGCAATGGTTAGGTGTCACAGATTACCAGACTAAATTAATCTAAAATTGATTACTCGCACATATCTGAAGTGTATTTGTCAATTAGTACAAACTCCTACATTACAACTCTGGTGATTCAGAATGATTATAAAGGTATGAACACTCATTACAGACCAATTGTTCTTTTTTATCTTGAGCTGTCATTTTTAGACACAACTAGATTCAGATATTTTAAAAAATGTGCAGTTCCATGAAACATCACTGGTGTGATTATTATGATGAGTCAGAGGATAAAGGCACTAATATGTCTTATTAAATGATGTGAAACCCAGTTTTCTCCTAGAATTGCTGTGTGGATTACATGTGGCATAACAAAATTAGTGAAACTATTTCCTGTATAACAAAATTAATCACATTTCGATGAATCAGGAAGTTCGCTAATTATTCTTTTACTGATTTAGATAAGTCATTGTAAGAGTGCAAACTACTCTGAATAGAAAGTTGCTATTATTACAAACTGGAGGACTATGTACAATGAAGAAAAAAATACATTTGAAAAGGAGTGAGGAACTACTAGAAGTCAAAGCTCCAGTTCATGGGAGTTTCTGGAATTTGACATTTAAGTATGAATGATGTGCTGGGTAGAGTGTGCAAAATGCTTAATATTTTTTATTACATTTACCCCACAAGGATTTACTGAGTGCCTACTGGAGTCTGCACATTGTATTCCAGCCATAGTGCTAGTTAAGAAGTCTGGTATTGTGTCCATTTTTTACTCTTACAAATAAACTGATCATTGGAACTTTAAGTAATTTGTCCAGGATTGTACAGTCTGTGTCTGTCAACAATTGAACCTAAGTTTCATTGACAAAGTACGCGTTCGCAAACCCTGCACATTGCTGCCTTCTATAATAATAGAAGTTTTCCTTATATACAGTGAAATTAGGGTAAAGAGCATAGTTTTTAAATGGACTAAAACAAGATTTGGATTTAAATTCTGGTTCCATGAATCATTAATTTTATAATCTTTGGCAAGTCAGTGCCATGGCCTTCAGTATTTTTACCAATGTAAATTCCAATTTATCTGGCTTGCAGTAAGATTACATAAAACAACATATGCAAAGTGTGGTATATCAGACTCAGAGAAAATGAAATTTATTGTGTTATTTTAGGAAATTAGTGCCTCTTTTATTCTGCTTTCTCAGCATCTGTCACACACTGTCTCCTGTGTTATAGACTATTGAGAAACACTTAATAGACTTAATAATGAATAAATTACTTAATAATTGTGTACAGGATATCCAAAAGGCCATGCACTTCTCACAATAGTATTCTAACTCAAATAGTTAAGATACATTTTCTTGTTGTCAATATTCTTACTTATCTGTTTCCTTCTAAATGATACTATTCTAAGGTAACATTAATAATGTTTCACCTTAGATTTCTGCAAGTATGTCATGCCAAAGCATACAACAGGAACTGAGTAAGCACAAATCACATTCAAACTAGAACAAGAGAAAATGATCCATTAATCTGGAGTGAAAATGCTCTGTTACTGAATAAAGAATTACCAGATATGTTTGAATAGTTCTCATTGTATTTTTACAAATTCATAGAAACTTTTTTTTTTTTAAATATTCTCAGTTCTGGCCCTCCCTGGTGGCACAAGGAGTTAAGTCTCAGCACTATGAAGCTAGCCACAGCCACTGCTGCATGAGTTCGACCCCGGCCAGGGAGCTTCCCACATGGCGCAGCAGACCTCTCCTGCCTTGCCTGCTGCTCCCCTCAGCAGTGTATTTCACTCAGTCTGCCTGTTCTGCTCCCCGCTGTCTCTGCTGAATCTTCTCACCACCCCCACACCTCTGGCCTACACTCCAGCTCTTGTATGCATAAATAAATAAATCTTTTTAAAAATTATCTGTTCTTCCAACTTGATCTGTAGATTCAGTGCAATCTGAAACATATTCTTATCAAGTTATTTTGTGAATTCAACAAATTAATTCAAAGTTTCTGTGGAGATGCAAAAGACTTTGAATAGTCAAGTCAATATTGAAGGAGAAAAACAAAATTGGAGGACTAACACTGCCCAACTTCGAGACTCAATGAAAAGCTGCAGTAATCAAGATCTGGTGGTGATAGTAAAATAACAGACAACAGATCAATAGAACAGAATCAAGAACTGAAAACTAGACCCTCTTAAATATAATCTACTAATCTTTGACAAAGGAGCAAAGGTAATGCAATCAAGTAAAGATAGTAATTTCTGTACCAAATGCTTCTCTACTGGGCATCTACATGAAAGAAAATAATGAAGATAGACACAGACAATACATGCTTTACAAAAACTAGCTTTATATGGGTAAACACTTTTCACACTTTAATGTGAAATGCAAAACTATAAAAATCCCAGATATAACATACAAAAAAATCTCGATGACATTGGATGTTGCAATGTTTTTTGAGACACAATACAAAGGTACAATCCATGGATGAAATAATTGATAAGATGGACTTGTTTAATCTTAAAAACTTCTGTGCTGTGGAAGAACTTGTCAAAAGCATGTGAAAAAAGTCACAATCTAGGAGAAAATATTTGTAAAAGATACATATAGTTAAGAACTGCCATCCAAAATATATGAAGAACTCAAAGATCAAAAGTAAGAAAGTAACCTGATTTTTAAAAATGAGCTTGATATCTAATTAGACACTTCACCAAAGTAGACATACGGATGGCAAATAAGCATATGAAAATATGTTCTACATCATGTATTATCAGGGAAATGCACATTAAAATAGCAGTAAGATATTACTACTACATACCTAATAGAATGACCAAAATCAGGAACACTAACAACACCAAATTCTGGAAAGAATGTGCAGCTATAGGAACTATCATTTGTTGCTGGTAGGAATTCAAAATGACTGTTACTCTGCAAGGTGATTTGGCTATTTCTTGTAAAATTAAAGCATGCTATTACCATATGTTCCAGCAACAGCACTGCTTGGTATTTTATCAAGGAGTTGAAAACATGTCCACACAAAAACCTGAACACGGTTATTCACAGCAGCATTTTTTTCAATTGTCAAAACTTGAAAGCAACCAACATGCCCTTCAGTGAGTGAATGGATAAATAGCAGTTGGTTTATCCAGAAAATTGAATATGATTCAGTCTTAAAATAAACCTGAGCTATCATATGATGAAAAAAAGTGGAAGAAACTTAAATGCACATTACTAAATGAAATGAACCAATCTGAAAAGGCTATATATTGTACAATTCCGACTATGTTATCTTTTGGAAGAGGTAAACAATGAAAAGAGTAAAAACATCAGTGATTGCACATGTGGTAGCAGGAGAGGCAGTGAATGGAAAGGCAAATACAGGGGACTTTTAGAGCAGTGAAAGTATTCTGTGTGATACTATAATATGAATAATATGAATATGATGCTATAAAGTTATACATTTGTTCAAACTTACTGAATATGCAACACTCGAGCTATAAACTATAGATTTCAGTATTATGTGTGAAAGTAGATTATCACTTAGGACAAATGTGCTGCTTTGGTAAGTTGTGTATGTGTAGGGCAGAGGGTTTGTAGGGAATCTCTGTACCTGCCCTTCAATTTTGCCATGAACTTGCTTTGAAAAACAGTCATAAAATGTAACTTAAATGACTTTCAACATGTAAGATGTTTGGAGCTGTACTTGGAATGAATTCTCCAACCTGTAGATGAAACATATTTGCATTATACTCAAGTTGATATAAAGAAGCTTTCAGAGAAACGTAAAATTGTTTAAATACAAAAAAAAAGTTATACATGGAGAAATTGAAATTTAACAAGTGCTATTATTTTAGGAAATGAGAATTTAACTTAGATGTTATTTGAAAATATATTCCCTTTTATGTAAAACATAAAATAAGATACTGAGCTGATTTTACTTTATGACTCATGGAACCCACATTTTACACTGCTGACATATACATGGGTTTTGCAAAATTAAGTGCAAAAAATTTTATTTAAATTTTCTAAATTACCTTCTATTGCTCTTTTTGCAAGACATATACTTTATATCAGATTGTTTTCCAGGTTATACTCTTTCCTATTTCCGATCCTTTCAGCTGTGTGACTTTCTGTGGCAATGAAACTTGGATAGAAACAGCGATATGCCACTTATATGCCTATGAATAAGACTTGATTTAACAAATGAAAATACTGTGTCCAATTGTACTTGAAATTCAGATAAACAACAAAGACATCTTGGTATAAGTGTGTCCCAAATATTTCATGAGACATGCTTATGCTAAAATAAAGTCTTTATCTCAATTTATTTTTCTTTTAGGATTTTTAAAAATTTGTTTATTATTCATATTTTTTACGTTATTGTGTATTCCCCATAGGTTACCCACCACCAGTACACCTGTGAACCATCACCATAGTCCCTTGTGCTCTTTTCTACTCCTTTTTGAGCCCTTTTACTCCCCCTCCCTTGCTGGATGTCTCTTTCTTGTTTGATTCGCCTATATTCCAGTTATAAGTGAAACCATTCTATATTTTTCTCTTTGTTTCTGGCTTATTTCGCTGAACATTATCCCTTCTAGCTCCATCCATATTGCTGCGAATTGCATATGTTTACCTTTTTTGAATGCTTAATAGTATTAGATTGTGTATATATGGAATATCTTCTTGATCCAATCATCTATTTTTGGGCATCTGAGTTGTTTCTATATTTTAGCTATTGTAAACAATGCTGCAATAAACATGCAGGTGCATGTCTCTTTTTGGGTTAATGTTTTTGTGTCCTTTGGGTAGATTCCCAGAAGTGGTATTACTGGGTCATATGGATGCTCCATTTTTAGCAATTTGAGCAACCGCAATATAGCTTTCCACAGTGGTTGGACCAGTTTGCATTCCCACCAGCAGTGTAGGAGAGTTCCTTTTTCTCCACACCCTCGCCAACATTTGTTGTTCCCTGTTTTTTTAATACATGTCATTCTTGCTGGTGTAAGGTGGTATCTCATTGTGGTTTTTCTTTGCATTTCCCTGATAATGAGGGATGTTGAGGATTTTTTCATATGCCAATTAGCCATTTGCATTTCTTCTTTGGAGAAATGTATTTTAAGTTCCTCTGCCCATTTTTTAATTGGGTTTTTTGCTTTGTTTTTGTTGAGTTGTGTGAGTTCTTTGTAGATTTTTGTTATCAGTCCCTTGTCTGTTGTATGGAGTGCAAAAATTTTTTCCCAGTCTGTAGGATGTTTTTTGTTTTGATTAATGTTTCTTTTGCTGTGCAGAAACTTTTTAGTTTGATGTAATCCCAGCTATTAATCTTTTCCTTCACTATCCTTGCTTTGGGGGATGTGTCTTTTAAAATGTTACTAAGGTGGATGTCATGTATTATTTTGCCTGTGTTTTCTTCTATATATTTTATGGTTTCAGGTCTTTATGTCCAAGTCTTTTATCCATTTTCAACTGGTTTCCATTGCATGGTGTGAGGTAGTAGTCTAGCTTCATTTTTCTGCATGTAGGCGTCCAGTTTTCCCAACACCATTTGTTGAACACACTGTCCTTGTTCCACTGAATATTCTCTGCACCTTTATCAAAGATTAATTGTCCGTGTGTATGTGGGTTGATTCCTTTCGTGTGTATGTGGGTTCTCTATTCGATTCCATTGATCTTTGTGTCTATTTTTGTTCCAGTATCATGCAGTGTTAATTATTATGGCTTTGTAATACAGTTTAAAGTCTGGGAAGGTGATACCTCCATTCTCCTTTTTTGATCAGGAGGGCTTTGGTTATTTGAGGTTTTTTGTTATTGCATATGAACTTCATCAGTATTTGTTATATCTCTTTGAAGTATGATGTTGAGATTTTTATTGGAATAGCATTGAATCTGTAAATTACTTTCAGTAGTACGACCATTTTGATGATGTTTTTTTCTTCCAATCCATGAGTAGGGGATGTGTTTCCATTTCTTTGTGTGTTCTATTTCTTTTAATAATGTTTTATAGTTTCCTTTGTATAGGTCTTTTGCTTCTTTTGTTAGATTTATTCCCAGGTATTTGACTTTTTTTTTGTTTCAATTTTAAGAGGAGTGGTTTTCTTGATTTCCTCTTCTTCAAATTGATTATTTGCATATAAAAGGCTACTGACTTTTGTGTGGTGATTTTGTATCCTGCTACTTTACTAAATTGGTTGACTATTTTGATTAGTTTTTCTGTGGAGTTTTTAGGGTCTTCTCTATATATTATCATGTCATCTGCAAACAGTGAAAGCTTTAACTTCTTCTTTCCCTATCTGGATTCCTTGTATGCCTTTCTCTTGTCTTATTGCTCTGGCTAGGACTTCCAGTATTATAGTGAAGAGCAGTGGTGACAGTAGACATCCTAGTCTTGTTCCAGATTTCAGGGGAAAGGCTTTCAGCTTTTCACCGTTGAGGATGATATTGGCTGTGGGTTTGTCATATGTGGCCTTTATCATGTTGAGTTATGTTCCTTCTGTCCCTAGAATTTTGAGGACTTTCATCATAAATGGGTGTTGGACTTTGTCGAATGCTTTCTCAGCATCTATTGATATGATCATGTGGTTTTTCTTTTTCTTTTTGTTGATGTGTTGGATTACATTAATTGATTTTCTGATATTGAACCATCCTTGTGCTCCTGGAATAAATACCACTTGGTCGTGGTGAATTATCTTTTTGATGCATTGTTTGGATTCTATTAGCTAAGATTTTATTGAGGATTTTTGCATCAGTGTTCATTAGAGATATTGGCCTGTAGTTTTGCTTTTTTGTATTGTCCTTGTTTGGTTTTGGTATTAGTGTAATGTTGGCTTCATAAAACATATTTGGTAGTATTCCTTCCTTCTCGATTTTTTGAAAGAGTTTGTATAAGACAGGCACTAGTTCATTTCTGAATGTTTGGTAGAATTCATTTGTGAAATCACCTGGTCCTGGGCTTTTGTTTGGGGGAAGGGTTTTGATTACTGTTTCTATTTCACTGCTTGTAATTAGTCTGTTTAGGTGTTCTATTTCTTCTTGATCTAGCTTAGGATGTTTGTATAATTCTAGGAATTGTACATCCCTTCTAGGTTGTTCAATTTGTTTTGCATACAACTGTTCATAGTAGTGTCTGATTATTCTTTTGATTTCTGCTGTGTCTGTTATAATTTCTCCTCTTTCATTTATGATTCTATTTAGTTATGCTTTTTCCTGTTTTTTCTTTGTGAGCCTGGCTAGAGGTTGTCTATCTTGTTTATTTTTTCAAAGAAACAGCTTTTGGTTTCATTGATCTTTTGAATTGTTTTTTTAAGTTCTATTACATTTATTTCTGCTTTGATTTTTATTATTTCCTTTCTTCTGCTGGCTTTTGGATTATTTTGTTGTTCTTTTTCCAATTCTTTGAGGTGGGATATTAGGTTGTTTTTTAGAGATCCTTCCTGTTTTTTCATGTGAGCCTGTATTGCTCTGTATTTTCCTCTTATAACTGCTTTTGCTGTGTCTCAAACATTCTGGAAGGTTGTGTCCTCGTTGTCATTCATCCCACGATACTTTTTAATTTCTTCTTTGATTTCCTCATTGATCCAGTGGTCTTCCAGTAGAGTGGGTTTCAATCTCCATGTGGTAGGAGGGCTCCTTGTTTTCTTTTCGTGGTTTCTTTCCAGTTTGATGCCTTTATGGTCAGAGAGGATAGTTGGCATGATTTTGACCTTGGTATATCTGTTGATGTTTGTCTTGTGTCTCAATATGTGATCTATCCTGGAGAATAATCTGTGCGCACTTGAGAAGAATGTGTATTCTGAATTTTTTGGGTGCAGTGACCTGTATATGTCTGTTAAACCCATGAGATCTAAGTCTTTATTTAGGGCTTTAGTATCCTTGTTTATTTTTTGTCTCATTGATCTGTCCATTTGTGAGAGTGGGGTGGTGAAGTCTCCCACTATGTATGTATTTTCTCTAATGTCTTTTTTCAGAGATGTTAATAGTTGTCTGATATATTTTTGTGCTCCTTTGCTTGGTGTGTATATGTTGATGAGTATTATGTCTTCTTGATAAATTGTTCCTTTAATCAAAATGTAATGACCCTCTATGTCTCTTTTAACTTTTTTAAGTTTGAAGTCTGTTTTGTCTGATATGAGTATAGCTGTTCCTGCCTTCTTTTTTGATCCTTTTGCTTGTAGAATTGTTTTCCAACCTTTTACTTTTACTTTTTACCTTTTACTTTCAATCTTTTGTAGTTAGATGTGTTTCCTGTCGGCAGCAAAAGGTTGGATTCTGTTTTTTAATCCAGTGTGCTACTCTGTGTCTTTTTATTGATGAGTTTAATCCATTTACATTCAGAGCTAATATTGATATGCTGACATCCATATTAGTCATTTTGTTGGCCTTTTTGTGATTTTATTCCTTCCGTATTTCTGTTCTACCTATTCATTCTTCCAATGGTTTTGACTCTCGGGTTTCTTGTAGTATTTTTTGGAGTGGGAGTTTAGTAGTGATGAATTTCTGGAGATTTTGTTTGTCTGAAAAGGTTTTTATTTTCCCTTCGCAGAGGAAGGAGAGCTTTGCAGGATAGAGTATTCTTGGTTGGCATTTGTTTGCGTGGAGTTTGTTAAATATGTCTGACAATTCTCTTCTAGGCTGTAATGTTTCCTCAGAGAAGACTGATGTCATCCTGATAGGTTTTCCTTTGTAGGTTATCTGTTTCTTCATCCTTCTCATTTTCATTATTTTTTCCTTATCTTGAACCTTTGGAAGTCTTACTATTATATGTCTTGGTGTATTTTTGTTTTTGTTATGATAATTTGGTGATCTTCTAGCTCCCTGTAACTCTATTTTCATATCCTTCTTTATGTTTGGGAAGTTTTCTTTGATTATCTCCTTGAATAGCTTTTCGGTTCCTTGGTCTTTATCCTCACCTTCTAGGACTCTGATGACTCTTATATTTCCTTTCCTCATGGCGTCTGATATTTCTCTGATTTCTTCTTCATTCTTTTTTTTTTGTACTTCTCCTTTTTTCTCTTTTTTAGTCTTTTCTGTATCCCTATCTTCGAGAGTACTAATTTGTCCCTCCATTCCATCAATTCTATTTTTTTTTTGCTTTTTCCAGAGCTGTTTAGGTCTTCCAATGATCTTATAATCTCCTGCATTTCTTTCCTTTCCTTCTCTAGGGTCTCAGTTCTATTGCTCTGATCATTAATTATTTTTCTCATATAGTTATTTTCCTTTTTGTTTTCTATATGTTTTTTAATCATAAACATTTTAAATTCTTTATCTGGCATGGAGAAAAGCTCATCTATATCATTGTCGTGTTCTGGTGGCTGATTTTCTTTTTGTGTCGTGACCTTTCCCTATGGACTTGCTTGGTTATTTGTGGTTTTTCTTCTCCCTGTTGTTTGTCTTCTGATTTGTTCTACCCCGTGGGACACTGTGCTACTGATATTGGCAGGCATTTCTTCGGAGTTCTCCTTTTGTGGTGTCTGAAACTGGTGGTCTGACCACGTCCACCCCTATTACTCCAGAGTTCCACAGGTCTGCTGTGGTGCTATTCTGCTGCTCCAGGTGCCAAGGGGTCACTTCTGCCCCTGTGAGTGCTGCGTGCTAGCCTGTTGTTGTTTAGATCCGGGCACCTGGGAATCCACTCCCTCCCCACGTGTGTACTGCCCTTTGGCTGTTGCTATCTCTGAGGTGGGGGGAGTCTGCTGCCTCCCTGCCAGCAAGCATGCCTAGTAGCTGTTGCCTGATCACTGCTTCTAGTGTCAGATGTGGGGATTCACTACTTCTTTGTGCTCCTGCAGCACAACCGGTTCCAGCCCTGGGGTGCCCTCCTGCAGTTGAAGTGTGCTGCACACAATGGTTTCTTCCCCTATGGCGCTGGGAGTCTTCCTCCCTGAGCTCACCTGCGGGCCTAGCCGAAGCAGTGGCCAGAGGTGTGGAACTGGTTGTTCAGTCCCTAAGAACACCTGGACAGAGGCCTGCAGGCTAATTTGCTCCCAGCAGGTACTCTCCAGTCCCTGCACTCAGGCCCCTGCAGTTGGGGTGTGCTGCGTGTGAGCGTTCTTTCCCCTATGGCACCAGGAGTTTTCTGCCCCGAGCTTACCAGGGGCCCAGCCAGAGCGGCAGCCGGATGTGTGGAGCTGGTTGTTCAGTCCCTAAAAACCCCTGGGCAGAGGCCTGTGGGCTAATTTGCTCCCAGCAGCTACTCTCCAGTCCTTGCACTCATGCCCCTGCAGATGGGGTGCTCTGTGCACGAGACTTCCTTCGCCTATCCTTTATCTCAATTTTTAATCTAACCAAGCATTTTGTATTTTACCTTGCAACTCTGGAAGAGTCCTCAAATGTTTTTACTTATCCTCTTAACTAGTGCCTCAGAAAGCCCCAGGAGGAAGATGAGAAGTTTGTAGATCAAATTTGGAGTTAGCCTGCAGACTAGAGCTGTTCAGCTGAATTAACCTGTCCAGATCAACTGATTCTTTGATCACCCATTCAAACATGTGTCAGCAAAATAAATACTATTATCGTTTGTCACTGAAATTTTGTAATTGGTTGTTACACAATAATAGCTAACAGAAACACAAGTTTTCGGGAAATAAAAGGACTCAAGAACACATTTACGTATTATCAAAAAACACAGAATTAGTAATTGCAGTGACTTTATCTAAGCTGACAAAGTTTCCATACAGACATAATCTATAGTAGATATTTTACTTTATACCAGCTACAGTTTGCTCATTCAGTAACACAGTAGTGTATGATCTCTGTGAGAGCCACAAATTATTGATTACTGGACCAAAATCTGTTGTAAATTGCATCTTTCTTCTGTTCTTACCACACTTAGAAACACACTTATATGTCTCATTCATTTCCACTTTATTCAATGAATATTTACTTAGTGTCTTGTTAGTTGTTACTGCCTAAAAATTTTCTCAAAACATAGGTAGTTTAAAATGTTTACCATCTCAAAGTAGGTCAGGAATCTGGGAATAGTTTAACAGTGTTCTTAATTTCATGGTCTCAGACAGGCTACAGTAATATTGTTGGCCAGTGTGTAGTACTCAGCCAGGGAAGGATTCTTCTTCAAGGTTATTCATATAGCTCTTGGTGAGATTCAGTGAACTCATGAACTATTGGACTGAGAGAAGCTGCTGGTAGATTACCTGTGACGGTACCCGACAATGCACTGTTACTGAAGAAAAATATTCTGTTTGGATTTACTCTTAGTGGGTCTTAGTGTCTATTTAAGTTAAACTGAGTTGGAAGTCTTCTGTAACTCTTATCTAAAGCCCCTGAGTTCTCAGGTTAAAAGAACAAAATTTAAAAAGCTCGATGACTAGTAACAATTGAACTTTTAGTGCCTTTTCAAGCTTTCCTTTTTATGCCTTGCTCGCTGCTGTTCTTATAAAGTCCTTTCTCACTTTGCATATTAAAATCCCAAGTAGAAGTATCAGCAAATGAGGCCAATGCACAGATGGAAAGTTAGAACTTGGGCCAGACAACTAACTGTTCATCCACTGTCTTCCAGAGTTCAGTGTGTCCAGCTGGTTTAGCATAATATGAGGCTTATTAATACAACATAGGATCATAATCATTGAATTGAGACTAAATTTTATTTCAAGAGAAATAAAACTACACAGTCACAGTGTGTGTTCCACAGACTGTATGGGGAAAAGCACAATCAATTTATTTATTTTTAATTGTTTATAGCAGTTTTATTAGTAATTTCCCCAAACAAGAAATAACCCAAATGTTCATAAGCACAAGTGATTTTAAATTTAGGATTCGTTAACATCCAACAGAAGGATTTTCATGAGGGTAAGCCAAGTATATATCTGCCTTACAGTGCATTTACATTCCACTTCTTTTGAAGACCTTTTATCAGTAGCTAATAATAATTATATGAATAGATTGTTTAGGACACTTGTAAATAGAAAAGCTATAATGTTCAAATCTCAATTTTTTGAAAGTGACATGAATTCCTCAAGGTAGAAAGCCTATGATGTAAAATTCACAAGTACCATTAAAAAAGCCTGATTCAAATAAAGATTACTAATGTGACATATTTTAGAGTAAAATATTTTAGGTACTATTATTGTCTAATTATGAAAAAACTCTCCTTTACATTGTCCCTACCTGCATACATGCTCAGTGAAATGAGACAGCGCTAAAGTTAAATTGAAAAAGCTCAAATTATTAAAAAAGAATGTCAATTCCAAGGACAATTTTTAAAATTTTTGAATTTGTATCTCTTTGGCCTCCAACATTATGATGTTCATTAATCTTAGCTCTTTGAAGAATTAAATAAAAATGTAAAAAAATAGAAGTGATTTTAGGATTGGTGAAATTGACAATAATACTGTTTTTTGGGAATGTCAATCAACCAGTAAGAAGATGGATACCATATTGAAAAGAGTTTTAAATAGTACAGGATCAACCTAAGAGGTGATCTCTAAATTGGTTGGAATACTGGCTTCATCAGTTACACTGGTCAACAGTGAGGTCGTTACTGACTTAAAAAGGCCCTAATTGGTGTGCTGAACATGAATATAAACCTGAACATTTTTTATTAGCTCTCGTTTGAAGATATTTCATATAATTCATTTTATATGTTTCACCGTGTAAATTTGTCCAGTAGGACTGCAACACCATCCTCAGTCAGCCTAGAATGATGTCATATCGCATCGCATTGCATAAAACCATCATGCACTCATTATCCAGAATTGATTGCATCATTTTCTGATGCAATGCAATACTACAGCCAGGCGGATGCTGAAGTAAGCTGACATCAACAGTGCACTATAGAAAGCTCTGTCAGAAAGATGAGCATTGAAAATATTTCAGACTTTGTGTGAGACAGTTGAAGCTACTGTTCCATAGAACTGTTATTATTTTATCCATTTAGGCACAATACAGAACAGTGATGCCTCGGAAGTGCATTAATAGTGTGGACAGTTTCTGCTCTATTTGTGGGGAAGTGACATTTGCCAACCAAAAAAAAAAGTATCACTTCTCAAGTGAAGAGGGCTTATCATCTTTACTTTGGATGGAAGGTTGGTGACCAAGACAAGCCTTGGACCCCGCATAGATGCTGTGCTACATGTACAACACAGCTTTCACAGTGGTTAAATAGCAAAAGACCATCAATGCCGTTTGTAGTCCCCATGGTGTGGAGAGAGCCAAGCAACCACATAAAAGACTGTTCCTTCTGCTTGGTTCTTCCTCTTTCCGGCAGAATAATGAAGCAAAAGAAGTCGAGAATAGTCTACCCAAACATTCCTCAGCTCACCGAGGACAAGGGTGAGCCGACCTGTTCTCCTGTTCCATCAGCATGCAGTGATCCAGATTTTCACTGTAGTGCATCATCAGCCCCACACAGACTAACACAGGAAGAATTAAATGACCTGGTTCGTGATTTGGACTTTTCCAAGAACAAGGCAGAATTGCATGGATCAAGAATCCAACAATGGAATCTTCTAGAAGAAGGTGTCACAATCACTCTATATCGAAAGCGCCACCAGCAGTTGGAGCCTTTCTTCAGAAAGAAAAGTACTCTGGTATTCTGTTCCGATATTGAGGGCCTCAACAATGCCTTAGAAATCGCTATGACCCACAAGAATGGAGACTGCATCTAGACTCTTTGAAACTGAGTCTTAAGGCTGTGCTTTTGCACAATGGAAACCGTCTTCCATCTATTCTATTCCTGAACAGCTGTACAAGAGACAAGCGAAGAAATCTAAGAAATAGTCTATGACTTGATTTTTTACAAGTATTAACTGTAGGCCTTTTACTATTGGCATGCATTTCATGATGTAAACATCAATTTATTCCAGATTCCAAAAAAAACTAGAGCTAAAATTAGAATTTGACTGTCATATTTGTGGTGAACACACACAAATTGATAGGAAATGACTAACTTTATTTCAGTAACATGACTTTTGTAAAAATTTTTGACCAGTGTTACCAACTGGGGCTTCTTTCTTAAACTCTATCTTAAACTCTGGTTTCTAAACCATGTAGGATAATTATAATAGTACCTCCTTCTGGTAAAAAATCTTGTAAGGGGAAAATGATATATTGTAACAAACTTAAAACTCTTACCTGTAATAAAAAACTCAATAACCTTAGACATTATTATTATTATTATTATTATTATTATTATTTTAGTAATATTCATATCTAGATAGAAATCTTTAAATTAACTATTGAAATGTATCTAAGAATTTTCTTCACTGACTGCTTTTGAAAACTTGAGAAAGTTGTTTAGTTACTCTGATTCAATTTACATATATACATATATACACACATGCACACATGTGTGCGTGTGTGTGTGTTTGTATGGATTATGTTGATTATCTCAAAGATATGCTGTGAGGTTTAAACACAGTATTCCTTCATAGTTTTTACTATGCTGTAAAGTACCATTATACCTTCTGTGATAGCACTTGATAAGATTTTTATTATTCCCTATTTTTCTTACATGTTAAACAATATTTTAAAGGCTCTAAAAGGGAGTTTAAAAAATGTGCCTAAAATCTTTCAATCTAATTACAAAGTTAAGTCATACAAAATCGACTAAGTAATAAACTACCTAAAGCACAAGCATTTTTGATAACTCATGTATCAGTAAAGAAATTGGGTCTTCATAATAATGAGTTTCAGGGACTTTCATCATAAATGGCTGTTGGACTTTGTCGAATGCTTTCTCAGCATTGATTGATATGATCATATGGTTTTTATTTTTCTTTTTGTTGATGTGTTGGATTACATTAATTGATTTTCTGATACTGAACCATCCTTGTGCCCCGGGAATAAATCGCACTTGGTCGTGGTGAATTACATTTTGATGCATTGTTGAATTCTATTAGCTAAGATTTTATTGAGGATTTTTGCATCAGTGTTCATTAGAGATATTGGCCTGTAGTTTTCTTTTTTTGTATTGTCGTTGTTCGGTTTTGATATCAATGTGATGTTGGCTTCATAAAACATATTTGGTGGTAGTGCTTCCTTCTCGATTTTTTGAAAGAGTTTGTGTAAGATAGGCACTAGTTCATTTCTGAATGTTTGGTAGAATTCATTTGTGAATTCCTCTGGTCCTCTGCTTTTGTTTTGGGGGAGTGTTTTAATTAATGTTTCTATTTCACTGCTTGTGATTGGCCTGTTTAGGTGCCCTGTGTCTTTTTTATCTAGTTTTGGATGATTATATCATTCCAGGAGTTTGCCCATCTCTTCCAGATTGTTTCATTTGTTTCCATATAGATTTTAATAGTAATCTCTGACTATTCTTTTGATTTCTCCTGAGTCTGTTGTCAACTTTTGGTTTCATTGATCTTTTGTATTGTTTTTTTGGTTTCTATCTCATTAATTTCTGCTTTGATTTTTATTATTTAAGCATAAAATTCTTTTTACTGGCACAAGTATTAGGATATAAATGAGGAGGTAAAACAATGTGTTTAAATATGCATTGCTTTTAATCTTTTGTTAACATTTTGGGACATAAATTATAAAGGTCTAATTCTACTTTTTTTTTTAACTCCCTATTTTTTTGACTGTCATAACAGGAAAATATTTATGCTTACAAATGTCAGGAAAGCATCAAGTGTACTTAAAAATGATTACACAAAATATTTAAATGTAAAGACCAATTATACAATATTTATTTTGAGTTTTGTTCTATAGTTTCTAGTTGGCATTATGATAGAATAAGAAAAAGGCAAGGACTTCTGGTATAGAATTTTGAGTAAGATCTCCCTGGAACTCAAATTTATTATAGAATAAATGCTGATTACCTGAGTATGTTTACATTTAATATCAAGGTTTATATTTTCCAAAACTATAGTTTGTAGAGCTTGGTTAGTTATATAATTTTTCTGTCTAAAACATCCCCTTGGCTTCATTTTGGTAATTCAAGACACCATATTTTCAGTTAATAAGGATAGAATCCGTCTTAGGAAAAAAAAAAAAACTAAACAAGAAGGGCTATTAATTTTTCTATTCTTTACTAAATTATTTTTTTTTTTATTGAGGTGAGGGTTGGTTTACAATACAGTATATGTTTTAGGGATATAGGTTCACCTCTCTTCAAATTTATGTCATCATATCATGCACAACACCAAAGCACCAAAATCCTTCACCATAGTCCACTGAGCCCCCTCTCAACCTTGCTTCTCTCACCTCACCTCTCTTCTCTGGTAGCCTCAGTTCTGTAATCATAGTTCAAGGGTTTGTTTTGATTTGGTTTTGTCTGTATCTTTGATTTGTTTCTTTATTTGCATATATGAGTGAGTCATCCAGTAAATGTCATTTAGCATAACTGCCACCATTTTAATTCATGTTGTCAAAAATGGCAAAATTTCATCTTTTTCATAACTAAGTAATATTCCATTGAGTGTGTGTGTGTGTGTGTGTGTGTGTGTGTGTGTGTGTGTGACATCTTTATAATATACTCATGTATCAGTAGGCAACTAGGTTGTTTCCTTGACTTGGCTATTATAAATAGTGCAGCAATAAATATCTCTCAGTGTTTTTGTATTTCTTGAGTAAATACCTCATAGTGGGATTGTTTGGAAATTCTGTTTGTAGTTTTTTGAAGACTCTCTATACTACTTTCCATAATGGCTGCACCAATTTACATTCTCTATCAACAGTGTATAAGAGTTCCCTTTTCACTATATCATCTCTAACACTATTTTTTTCTTGTCTTTTGGATAATAACCATTATCACAGCTGTGAGGTGATGCATCATGCTTTTGCTTTGCATTTCTCTAATAAAGAAATGATGAACATCTTTTCATGTGCCTATTGACCATCCTTTTGTATTCTTTGGAAAAAGGTCTTTAGATCTTTTGCCCATTTCTTGATCGGATTATTCTCTTGCTGTTAATTTGTACAAGTTATTTGTAAGTCTTAGATCTTATTTCCTTGTCAAATGAATAATGTACAAATATTTTCTTCCATTCATTTTCATTTTTAATGAAATGTATTTTCATGTTAATAATAGTTTCTTTCACTGTGCAGAAGCTTTCTAATTTGATAGCTTTCTAATAGTTCTTCCTCTATTTTTGCTTTTGTTTCCCTTACTGTTATTGTCAAGTCCCCAAAGACATCTTTATGGCTAATATTGTGTATTGTATTGCCTGTGTTTTCTTCTGTATATTTGGTAGTTTCAGGTCTTGCATATAAATCTTTAATCTATCTTCAATTAATTTTTATGCTTTGTGTGAAATAGTGGACTAGTTTCATTCTTTTGCATGTGGCTTCCTGGTTTTAGGTTTTCCCAACACCGTTTGTTGAAGACACTTTCCTTGATCCATTTTATACTCTTCTACCTTTGTGGTAAGTTAACTGTCCAATAAATGTGAGATTTTAGGGGAGCTCTCAATTCTGTTCAAATGAACTGTGTGTCTATTTTATTCCAATATTATATTATTTTGATTACTAGAGCTTCATAGTATAATTTGAATTCTCCAAGATTTTTTTGTTGTTGTTGGAATTACTTTGATCATTCAGGGTCTGTTGTGATTCCATTTAACTTATAGTGTTTGCTCCAATTCTTTGAAGAATGCCATGGAAACTTTGATAGGAATTGCATTGAATCTGTATGCTTTATTAAGATGGCCATTTTTTAATTATTTTAATTCTTTCAGTACATGAGCAGGGAATAGCTTTCTTAACATTTTCTATTTATTTTAACAATGATTTGCAGCTTCTGTTTTACAGGTCTTTCCCCCCCCACCTTTGATAAAATCTTTTGATGCCTTTGTAAATGGAATTGCCTTCTCAGTTTTTCTCTTCTAATTAATTGCATGAAGAAGCACAACAGACTTGTAAATAGATTTTGTAGCCTTCCAATGTACTGATTTATTACTTCTAACAGTTTGTTAGTGGAGCTTTTAGGGTTTTCTGTATGTAATATTATCGTGTCATCTGTAAATACTAATAGCTATCTTCCTTCTTTTCCAATTTGGATTTCTTTTATTTCTTTCTCTTGGTTAATTGTCCTAGCCAGGACTTTCAACACCACATTGAACAGCAGATTTAAGAATGGACATCCTTGTCTTAGTTCTGATCTTAGAAGACCTTTCAATTTTCCCCCATTGCATGTGATTTTAGCCTTGGGTTTGTCATCTATGGCTTTGATTATGTTGAGTTATGTTCCTTCTATCCCCATTTTTTTTTTGAGATTTTTTATTATAAGTGGATGTCCAATCTTGTCAAGTGCTTTCTCGGCAACTATTGATATAATCATTTGATTGTTCTTATATTTCCTTTAATTGATGTGATGAATTACATTAATTTGTATATTTAAACCATCTTT
Organism: Scalopus aquaticus; assembly: GCA_004024925.1. Lineage (NCBI taxonomy): Eukaryota > Metazoa > Chordata > Mammalia > Eulipotyphla > Talpidae > Scalopus > Scalopus aquaticus. Next base: position 24,631 of record PVIJ01007840.1, on the reverse strand, counting down.
GCATGTCTGGAATAAATCCCACCTGATCATGCTATATGATCCTTCTAATGTATTATTGAATTCAGTTTGCTAAGTTTTTGTTGAGGGTTTTTGCATCTGTTTTCATCAGGGATATAGTCTGTAGTTTTCCTTTTTTGTGTGATGTTATTGTCTGCTTTTGGTATCAGAGTAATGTTAGCTGATATAATGTATTGGAAACATTTCATCTTTATGAAGGACAATTTAATTTGAACTTCCTCTAAGTATGTTAATCAAACCTCCATGAAATTATGGGTAAGTTATATGAATAAAAGTGTGACATGGACACTTTTTTAGTATTCAGTGTCATTCACCCAATGATTTGTTGTGCACTTGTTGAGAAGGTTCCAACTACTTTGCAACAAATAATATTTAATCAATTGCTGGGGCCTCCCTGGTGGTGCAGGGGCTTAAGTCTCAGCACTCTGAAGCTATTGGCAGCCAATGCAGCCTGAGTTCGATCTCTGGCCAGGGAGCTGAACCATGTGGCCCAGCAGACCTCTGCTGTCTTGGCCGCTGCTCCCCTCAGCAGTGTATTTCAGTAGATCCACCTGTTCTGCTCTCTACTCTGTCTCTGGTGAATCTTCCTACCCTCCCCCCCCACTTCTGTCCTATACCCCAAATCTTGTATGCATAAATAAAATAAATCTTCAAAAAAATCAATTGTTACACATTTCTGATAACCAAGTATATTGTGTATTCATTCTTTTATCTTTTGACTCATCCTAATCAAATATTTTAAATGAAATCACTAAGTCATTAAAGATACTATTCTCATCCCCACATTGTTTGATACTTTACTCTGATATAAGCAGTTGTCTTAGTAGCATGATTATATTTAACTTGGAGCTATGCACGCTATGTCTTTTTTCAGAGACTAGACTAATGACTGCCTTAAATGAGGTAAAATGTAGAAGATGCTGTTTTCCTTAAGAATTTCATTTCAGCTGTAGTCCAGTAAACCATGAGACCATGCCAGTTTTAAGAAAAAAAAAGAAAATAGACCCTACTTCATACTGGAAAAAGTAGCAGCATGTAAAGGGGTGGAAGGAAATACTGATAAACATATTTTGTGACTATCCATCTCTGCATTTTGCCATAACTCTTCACATCCTGCTTCCCAACATCACCTGCAAAATACATTTACTTCTTTCTCCAAATCATGTCCCATTATAAAATTGACCCCTACATGCTTCATTATGCTGTCATCTAGAATAAGCTCAGTGGCGGATAAAGTGACTCAGGGGCAGTTGTTCAGATGCAGGAACTTGGGTATAGTTTCCAGCATAAAATGTCTGGTATTGATGTTGTGGCTGTTTATAGAGGCCTGAGTATTGAATGAATTGTTGCTGGAGGAGGAACAGAAACTGAGCAAATTGTTAGGGGAGACTACGACAGGGGTGGGCCATATTAAGTAATGTCAGAAAACCCAAATGATTGCCTGAAGTTGCTTGAAAGATTTCATAGAAAAGTATCTAATGAATCCGGATCTGACTGGGGAGATTTGTAGGGCAAAATTTTTTTATGACTTTTTCATCTACCTATGAGAAGTCATTGCAAGAGACAGATGAACTGAAGGAACATTTTAGTTTTTAAGCAGAATTCAGAAGAAATATTTTCAACTCAGGTCTTGCTGGGTTGCAAAATAACAGCATTTCTCATTCCCAATTTTTCATACTACAAAAAGTTCTCAAAGTAAGAAACAGCTTCAGGGCAAAGATCAAATTGAAGTTCTGACTAAAATGTGGCTTTAGGGTTAAGATCAAATCAATGGTATAGCTGTAATACTGCTTGTTAAGAATTCTAAAAGATTTAAGTCAATGCCTTGTAGAACCTTTCAGTAATTCAAAGTTTTCCAAGAATTTTAAAGCTATTATCCCAGGTCTTCCTGAATCTTGACCCAATGTAGAGAAAAACCTACTTTGAAGAGATTTGTGGTTGTGACATTTTTCTAATGCAATGAGTTATAAATTGATAGCTTGGAAACACGTTTTTTAAGATAGTTGAATCAGATTGGATGAAAAAAAGGGACAAAGAATATTTAAAGTGAAAAAAGACTTAGACTCCAATGCAGAATGAAGTCTGAGAATGCCACTCAGCTATAAATATAGGACATTTCTTATGAACAAGAATGATTCAGAAGACAAAGGCGAGAATCCAAGATTGGAGCTTAGCACCATAGAAATTAAATCCCAGGGAGCAGAAATGAATTCTAATCAAGGAATTGTCTTTGCCTAAGAGTACAGGGCTGTGAGAGCAAATACCTTTCCATTGTATGCTAAATTAGTCTTTTTGGATCACCAAATCTCCAGATTGACAAGATCAGTGAGGGTCTTATCTCGATGTGAGTTTAGTCACAAGATATTGGACTTTGTGCCTGACATGACTTCTGGGATGAGTAGGAATGAAGACCTTTTGTATGTTGTATGGATCCAAAGTGTTGTAGGCAGAGAGTGGGTTGTGGCAAATTGACTGTAAACATGGCCATCAATAATTTCTCCCTTTCTAACATCCTTATGATCCATCCACATTAAGAAGTAGAAACTATTTCTCCTCCTTTGAACCTAGGATAGGCTTGTGATTTGCTTTGACTGGAAAAACTATCCTGGGAAAGAAAATTCTTTAAGGGAATTGGCAACTTACACATTCCAGTTCTTAGAGCTCTGAGATACCAGGCAAGAAGCCTCACTCTCCTTCTGGAGAGACCATGGGAAGGCTGGGTTCTGTTAGACAATACTATGTATTTCATCTGAGTTTCTAATCAACAGAAACCACATGGTATCCCAGTGAGCCCAAGTCAACCCCAAAATGCTAAAAAAATAATAAATCATTTTTGTTTCAACACACTGTATTATTTTTGGTTTGATGTATGTCAAATTACCACAAACTTAGCAGTATAAAATGATGCATTTTTTCTATTTTTGCTTTTATTGAAATATACAGAAAATACAAATCTATAGACATAATAGATTGATGGGTTGGTGAAGTATAAAAGCATGTTTCTGTGAGCATTGTTACATTGCACTCTAGGGGAAATGGGGTGACTTGGGTGTGAGTCCTCACCATTACCACAAGACTCAAAAGCAAACATACGGAGAGAAATTTAAACAAAAATGTTTATTTACAAGGGCAGTTAGAGGAGAGAACAGAAGACAGTGAGAGAGAGTTAATTGTCCAAATCATGGAAGTGTCTAGAATTTTGCCTATTTTTTTAAAAGATTTATTTATTTATGCATACACGCTGGGGTACAGGCGAGAGACATGGGGCGGCGAGAGGATTCACCAGAGACAGAGTGGGGAGCAGAACAGGGAGATCGACGGAAATACACTGCTGAAGGGAGCAGCGGGCAAGGCAGGAGAGGTCTGCCACGCCATGTGGGAATCTCCCTGGCCAGGCATCGAACTTGAATCGCTGCTGCCAACAGCTCCACAGTGGAGCGCTTAACCTCTGCGCCACTAGGGAGGCCCTATTTATTTTATTTTATGTTTGTTTTATTTTTATTTTTTTATATGTGCAACTTTTTATTTTTATTTTTATTATTCATATCTTTTACATTATTGTGTATTCCCCAGAGTTTACCCACCACCTATTCCCCCATGAACCGTCACCATAGTCCCTTGTGCTCTTTTCTCCCCTGTTTTGAGCCCTTATCCTCCCCCTCCCTTGCTGAATGTCTCTTTCTTATTTGGTTCCCCTATAGCCCTGTTATAAGTGAAACCATTCGATATTTTTCTCTTTGTTTCTGCTTATTTTGCTGAGCATGATCCCTTCTAGTGCCATCCATGTTGCTGCAAATTGCATGTGTTTATCTCTTTTGAATGCTGAATAATATTTCATTGTGTATATGTACCACATCTTCTTAATCCGATCATCTATTTTTGGGCATCTGGGTTGTTTCCGTATCTTAGCTATTGTAAACAATGCTGCAATAAACATATGGGTGCATATATCTTTTTGGATTAATGTTTTTGTGTCCTTTGGGTAGATTCCCAGAAGTGATATTACTGGATCATATGGAAGCTCCATTTTTAGCAATTTGAGGAACCGCCATACAGCTTTCCATAGTGGTTGGACCAGTTTGCATTCCCACCAGCAGCAAATTGAGTAGTTTGGTTTATTTCTAGTTTCATATCATTATGATCCAAAGATGCTTGATAATATTTAATATTCATGAATTTATCAGACTTGTTTTGCTTCTCAACATGTGGCCTATCCTTAAAAGAGTGTTTTATAAGCACTTACCAAGAATGTGGATTTTTGTTTTGGGATGTAAATATCCATTAAGTCCATCTCATCTAACTTGTCATTGTTAGATCACATTGTTTCCTGGGTGGTTTTCTGTATGGATTATTTTACACTGGTGTACATGTGGTGTAAATTTCTCCTGTTGTTATTGTGTTGATGTCAATATCTCTGTTTATGTCGGTTAACATTTGCTTCATATATTTTGTTGTTGTTATTTTGGGTGTATATATATTAATATTTATTATCTTCCTGTTATATTGATTTCTTTATCATTATATAATGTCCATATTTGTCTCTTATTAACTTGTTTGGCTGGAAGTATATCTTAATTAATAAAGTGATTTCACTTCCTGCCTTTCAAATTTTTCCATTGGCTTGAAATACCAGTTTCTATATCTTCAGTTTGATTCTATTTGTTTTTATAGCTTAAGTGAGTCTATGGTAAACAAAATAGAGTTGTGTTTTATTATTTATTATGCCAATCTGGGCCTTTTGATTAGTGATTTAAGTCGATTTACATTATGGTTATTAACATATGAGTGGTTAATATTGCCATTTGCCTTTTGTTTTCTGGTTCTACCAATTGATATCCCTGTTAAAATTTCAATCTACTTTGCTCTTTTTTATATTTAGATAGGAGATCTCCTTTCAACATTTCTTGTAAGGGAGGTCTACTTTGTGAAAAATCCTTTAGATTTTTTTTGAGAACAATTCTCTAGAGTCTAACCTCATATATGTGGAAGGTTTTATTTTCCTATCAGATAGAAAGTTAAAAATTTTTACAATAAAGAAACTGAGAAGTAGAAGGAAACCTAGAAAATAAAGTGATACAAGGGAACTCAGAAACGCTAATCAAAGAGATATAGCAAAAGTCCTCATAAATAAAATTTGCCATTTTTAGTCATTCAAGAAAATAATCTAAAGAAACTATTTAATTAAATGTTTATAATTAATTTTACCCACTGTAGTTGTAAAATTAAGGTATTTTTTTTTGCTACAAATGTTGTCTACTATATAGAGAGAATGCTTCTTCTTAAGTCAACAGGTAAAAAGTGCCAAATCTAGGAAATATTTATGTCACTTCAAACTCTGAGCTCAGCTGAGCAGTATTCTGTCCATAATCTATATTTTATTTTTAAATTTAAAATTCAAGCAAATTAGAGACAGAGCTGTCTTGGGGGAATATGCCATTTCAGCTCTCAGAAATGAAACTCATAAAAAGTTGTAAAATCCATATCAACTAACTATGAATGATTTTGAAAGCTGAAGGCCAAGGTTTATGACACATTCCATAACAGAAGTTCTTTGAATGTTATATCATTTGTACTAATGCTTGCAATGCCTATATCTACTGATTCTCTAAACAGTAGATATAAACTCCCAGTGTATGGTTTCATCAACGGGCTATTTTCCAAGATTGCTGGGTTCAGCATGAATTGTTCAGGTTAAGATCATATTACAACATATACTATACTATCATATGACAGCATATGCTATGCTATACTCTCCACTGCACAGTTGCTCCATCTCAAACTTACATACTTCAACAAGAAAGATGAAAGATATTATTTGTAAAAGGTAATTTGGCGTGCGATGCGAGTTCCACACCCAGCCAGGGAGAATCCCACATGGTGCGGCAGACCTCTCCTGCCTCGCCCGCTGCTCCCCTCAGCAGTGTGTTTCTGATTTGCCTGTTCTGCTCCCCACTCTGTCTCTGATGAACCCTCTTGCCGTCCCACGCCTCTGGCCTATAACCCCAGCTTGTATGTATAAATAAATAAATCTTTAAAAAAAAAAGGTAATTTGTATACATTATCCAGCTACCACTCAAAACCACCCTATTGTAGATACTATGACAAACTTTTTTAAAAATGGGAGAAATGAATCATATAGTTTAATAAAATAGTTTTTTAAAATGCTACATTTCACCATGTAATCAGGAACCATGATTCCAATTTCACTAATATTTTAAGATTCCAAAGTCCATATGTTTTTGTCTTTTTGATCAGCTGTCCCTTTGTTATTCAAAGTGACTTCTGGGAAGGATTTCATTTTTACCATTGAAATATAAGTATTTTCTTTTGTAGGAAACTGATAATAATGATAAGGAATTGATTTTCCATGTTTTTCTTCAGGTAGAGATTATAGATGATAGAGTCATTTGATCATTCCATGCATATCAAGTCACTGATTTCTAGAAGTGTAATTTGTTTGCTCTTTTTCAATCAAAACCAAAAGTTTGATAGCTAAACTAAATAAGAAGACTTTGACCCAGACAGCATAGCTGGCTGATTTTACCAATTTTAGTGGTAATAAAAGCCAATGGCATTCTAAACACAGAAGAATAAAAAGAAGAACCAAGTAAATAGAGATTTAGAAAAGTAATTCTAAGTTTATGAAAAATAAAATCAATCAACTGAAGAAATTTGCGGTGAACAAATCAGCACTTCTAGGTTCATAAATAAAGTGTGAAACAGTCTCTTACTGTTGAAGAGTTGCTATACTTCACACCACAGAACTCCATAGAACTGTTGAACTTCAGACTATCTACAGGCATCTATGAAAACTAGGAATGTAATGATTCTTCTAGGGTCATCATAGAGGCTAGAATAGATGAAAATGTATTTAATACCCACCAGTTTGATTACTTCAAGACAGACTTAAAATTCTACTTCATTCTCTCACTTATCCATTCATTTTATCATGCATAGTTGCTGCCATCCCTACTATGTGCAGCAAGTCTTTCAATAAATGCTGGGGATAGACACACCTGGTCTGACTTATAGTATAATAGAGTATAAAGGGAAGACTAGTGAAATAATATTTGAAATATAGTGGCATAGTTCAAATACTCTGTTATATGCGTCAGAGGGAGAGCGAATGTATGACAGGGAAGGCTTCCTTGTAGAAATCAGGCATATGGTGAAACCTAACTAATGAATGATAGATGTTCAGGTTAAGAAAGGTTAGGGAGCCTGCATTAGACAAGGAAATGGCTTGTGTGAATATACTAAGAAAGAGCAAGATATCTAGGAGTAACAGAAAGAATTATGACCTGGTGCAGCCCAATGTTTAAGGGTAGGAGTGGTCCAAGCTAATGGAAGAGTAAAGGGGCAAGGAACAGCCTGGTGAGTCTTGTGAGCATCATTTGGTCAATGGGAAAGAGTTTGCAGAATGGGAAAAGAAATTCTTGGGTTACTTCTGATGATGTTTAGAGAGCAATTAGAGTTGGCAAGCTGAGATATAGTGAGAGTAGTGTGGTAGTTGCATTATAGAATCAGCAGCATTGATGATTCATGCTATAGAAGATGAAGGTGAAGGGGAATTAAGAGTGTCTCCCAAAATACTGGATTGGTTAATATTTTGGCAGTGCTATTACGTAGATAGAAAATCCAGTGGGGTTGGGGAGCAGGTTTGTGAATCAGGGAAAGGGTGATGCAATGAGTTCAATTTCAGACAGGAAAAGTTATGTGTGTTTTACTGAAAAATCATTATTGTAAAAGTTCTTTTGAACTTTTTGCTTCAGTGTTAATTTTGGAGTATAATTAGCTTTTGTAAAATATATATTTTAAAACGTTTAAATGTTTGAATGTTTGATTTTTAAATGTTACCAGCATTACTTCCATTTCTATTGCTATTACCACAATCATACACTCGCATTCATTGAAAAGCTTCAAAATACTAGGCTTTGTGCTAATACGTTAAATTATTTTAAATCTATCTAACCATCCTGAGGGGTAGACATTTTGAGAAAATCTAGGCTTGCCAAGATTAAGTGTCAATCTTAATGTGACATGCACAGTATGTACCAGAGAAGGCCATGAATCCTGTCTGTTGCCAAGTCCTGTGTTCTCAACTAGTGTAGTGTATTGAGAGTAATGTCTAATTTTGTAGTTAACAAAAGAAAAATCTCTGTAGAAAAAAAATAAAGAAACATTGGCTATAGTTTCTATTAAATTCCAGATGCTGGCTCTGCATAGATAAATCTAATATTTAGCCCACCTCTTTAGTGAAAGAGGCAGAAAAGCCAACATATGCAGTATATGCATGAGGAGAGATTTATGTCTTAGGAAATGATTCATATGTTAGTGGGATGAGAGTAAGGTAGAGAGGGCAAGTCCAAAATCTGCCAGTCGGGCCAGCAGAATGGAGACTGAGGGAAGAAGTAATTTGGATATAGTTCAAAGACAATCCAGAATTCTCTCCTTCTTGAGGGAACTCAGTCCCAATGGTAAAGACAACCTGCCTTTCTTAGTCTGCTAATTAAATGTCAATCTTAATTAAAAACAAATGAACAAAAACCTTTAAAGAAACCTTCAGATTGACAGACTGATGTTTGTCCAAATTTCTGAATTCCAATGATCTATACCCTAACCAAGTTTACATATAAAATTAACCATCACTGTCATATATATTCACTAATATATGAATTACAATTGCATATATATCATTACAAAACCTTGTTCAAATGCATTATAAAAGTCTCAAATATTTCTTGAATTTAAAATTAGGTGTTTAAAAATGAACATTTGCTCTCAGCCTGAATTCCTATGTCAGGAATTTCAATTTCAGAATTTCAACTGCTTTTAACTTTTAAAGCAATTCCTGGTGGACCAGTCTCAAGGTTGTTGTAAAATTCTCAACAGAATTAATTGTTACTGTAGAAGGATTTAGTGCTGTTTATTGTTGCTGCTTTTAAATATTCATTCAAAAATACATTATCTTTAGTGGATGACTGAGAGCATTTTTCTTCCCACTCTTTACATTCTCCTGATAATACAGCTTTAGATTCAAACACTTTGCCATGTCCCTTCCAGGAGAGTAGGTGGAAAATATATCTCCTCCTCTGTAACATTTAAGCTCTCTTCTTTATTTTGAGTAATAAAGTATGCACTGATAAACAAACAGAAGCTACAGCAGCATGGCTTGGCTTACCCTCTTGTACTATTATTCAGCATAAGAAGTGTATTTATTGAATAGCCGCTGTCCTGACTGGGAAACTTGTAGAACAGACCTAAACTACATGTATAACTAAGGTAAAGTCATGACAATTAACCCACAGATCTGTGTTTTATAAACAAATTAAATAACAAATTGTCAGTCTAACACTGAAAAAAACATGTTCAGGATATGCTGCAGTGAACTGTGACTCAAAGTCTTAGGGACCTGCAACAGACAAGATTTAATTACAACTAATGCTCTGTGTTCACTGTGGGGTGACCTAATGCTCTTCTTCATGTGGTGTTCCCTCTGGACCCTCTAGAATATCTCATGTATAAAACATTGTTGAACAAAGGGAAAAATTGGTTCTTAAAGTTTTTGCTTGAAATGGAATTTAATCATTTCTTTTTTTCATTTCTGTGTTTGATTCTGTCATCAGTGGGTCATAAAATTATAAACCTTTTCCAGAGAAGGAGAGCAATGAATTGTGAATGGTAGCATACATGTTTCCATGCAGACAACTAGAATGTATAGCTGCAGAGTGATTGGTTATGTTCTATAGGAGAGGACTTTAGATTTTTGAAATCCGTATGCGTTAAAGGAAATTCTTTAAAAATAGCCAAGGCATTTTATGATGAGAATACACAGAGTAAGTATAGAAATCAGACACAAATCTCAATCTAACAATAAATAGTGTATATTTGTAATAATTCTAGATCAAATGCCTTGCAAACATTCCAAAATTGTGTCTTTATCATTGAGCAGTAATTGACCTTAGAGTTTAGAATTTTGCTTCCTGCAAGGTACCTGAGTCCACCATCTTTTATCCTTCCTTAATTTTCATTAAAACTGCTAATGAGATATCTATAGTATCTGGTATCAACATGATTTTTATTAGATAATACTGATTGAAAGAATATGGAGCTTATAGTTTTTTAATTTGACATTGACGATTATAGGGCTTATACTCTTCTATCTTTTCTATGAAGCACCTAGCAAAATTCCTGGCATAAAATAATGCTAAGAAATCTCCCTTCTCTGCCTACAAATGTATTCCCAGCTGTCTTTAAGGATCATTTAATCTTTAAAAATCTCAAACTAATGCTTTACCATTTATAAAGCACTTTCTAAAAATTCAATTAATTTTCATTACAATCCTATGAAATATGTATTACTGTGTTCTTTCTTTATGGCTGAATATACTGAGAATACAGGAAGTTAAATCATTTCTAAAACATCAGATACCTTCATAAATATTTGCTAAAAGGACCTTTGTTCAAAATCCCATACTATTTCCAGCACACTTGTTATAATGCCTATAGTTTTCTTTAAAACATGTAAATATAATTAATATGTAATTAATATATATATAATCAATATATGTATAATTATATAATATATATAATTAATAATTAACCCTTAAGAGTTATTAGGTGGTACTATGCTTTCAGGACTTTAGGGTCTAGAGGTGGTAGCTAACAATGTAAGGGGCCACATTCAAGAATAAGCCAATCAATAAGTCCTTCTGCTGTTAATACCTAATCAACAACTGATACTTTTCTAAGTGAACACTAGATATAAAAATGATTAATCAGGGCCTCCCTGGTGGCTCAACCTACCGGGTTGAGCACAGCACTGTGACACTATCCAGAGCCACTGTAGCACGGGTTCCATACCCAGCCAGGGAGATTCCCACATGGCGGGGCAGAGCTCTCCTGTCTTTCCCACTGCTCCCCTCAGCAGTGTGCTTCAGTTGATCTGCCTGTTCTGTTCCCCACTCTGTATCTGGTGAATCCTCTCACCACCCATAATTCTGGCCTACACCACAGCTTGTATGCATAAATAAATAAATCTTTAAAAAATGTTTAATCAATTGATTATCATTTTTTAAAAGAAAACATACTTGAAAAATTGAAAAGATTTAAGTATGTGGTTTGACTATGCCATCCTTACTTATTTTCATACATCTCAGAGAGAACGTCTATTTTTTTTTTTTAAGATTTATTTATTTATGCACACAAGCTGGGGTATAGGCCAAAGGCGTTGCAGCAGCAAGAGGGTTCACCAGAGATAGAGTGGGGAGCAGAACAGGCAGATCAACGGAAATACACTGCTGAGGGGAGCAGCGGGCAAAGCAGGAGAGGTCTGCCACGCCATGTGGGAATCTCCCCAGCTGGACATGGAACTTATGTTGCCGTGCCAACAGTGCCAACAGCTCCTCAGCGCAGTGCTTAAGTGCTGCACCACCAGAGAGGACTGGACTTCTGTGTTTTTGATTCCCTAATCAGTCCTGTGTTCAGTTATTGATGTGGGAGCAATTTTTGGATTTCATAATTCTATTTAGATGAACTTTTGTTCTCAGGAATTTTGCCGTGGCTTCATCAAAACCACATTAAGTGGTTGGGACACCTGAAGGACATAGAGCTGGCAATTCATGATAAAACTTAAAAATATAGAATACAGGCTGTATGAACCCAGTATTCCTGCTTTGCCAATAGCCAGGATTCTAATAAATGTCTTTATAGGGGACAGAATTGAGGAATAATCTGTGATTTGTTTCTTTATAACCTGGTGGTTAGGTTATAGAAAATAACAAACACCAGATACCTCTGACTTTACTAGCAACTACTTTTATCTTTTAACTTAGGTCCATTCTCATCTATACCATATATCTTCTCATTCCTTCTTGAATGTTGGTCTTTGTAATCTGAGAGCACCTGTGTGCTAATGTTGAGGACAGTGACTTAGTTACCAGAGCATGTTTTTTTCTCAGGACCTTGAAATGCTTTCAATATATCCCTGATCTCAAAAGTTGTATAGGCTAGAAATGAATTCCTTAAGAGTATTTCTTCCTATTCTCCAAAGCACCATCATTCTTTCTACACAGCTCTGTAGCATGAGACTTTCTATTGCAATTTAAAATATTCATACACTTTATATGCAGCAAGCATACAGGAAAAAAAAAAATACCGGTACTCAGTAATAGAAAGTGCTTAGCAATTATACAAAACCCATCTTTAAACTGCTTTACAAATACCAGCTAATTAAATTTTACTAAAGACAGTTTATTTATAACTTAATGAACATATGGTATAAATAAGAAAAACAAAGAAATAAGAGAAGATAAAGCACAAATCCAGTGCTAATTGATTGAAATTATTTTTCACCATATATTACATGACCCCACCATCTTTAATTTTTATATTATTGATTTGAGAAAACTTAGTAAATATAGTCTGAACATCATACTGTTACCATATCTTTTGAGACTGTGTCTACTTAACAATTCAATAGCCGCCATCTCAAAGGAAAATGATTTTTAACTATTAACGTAAAATCCAATTTTGATTAAAAATTAACTTGCATTGTTATTGAATAAAAAGTAATTTTCCTTGATTTTTCACATTAGATGTTTTGATTTTCTGATTACTACCAATTTTTGTCTGTCTTGTTGTGCTTTCTAGACTGGCACTATTATTATGATCATGTGTTTTTGTTGATAACAAACAATAATTAGCCAACTCTATAGCTCCAAACAGTTTAGGGGGGGCAAAAAATGTACTGTGTTGTTTGAAATCAAGTCTATGAGAAGGGACTTATTGTAGAAACTTTGTTTGACCTAGTAAGTTTAATTGCTAATTTCTCAATCAGTTAAGTGCCAGGACTGCATGAATGAAAATAGGTTGTACTATTATAGTTTGGGCATTTTATAATACATTCTATAAGCTTTTCCTTGTTATTCCCTTTCAAGGATATAGTTTCTTAAAATTATTATCTTCAAATTGTTGGAGCAGACTTATATTTCGACTGGAAGAAGTAAACTTTCCATTAATAGCCCATCAACTATAGTACAAAACTCAAACTCCTTAATATATTGTAGAAAACTTATGATCTTCATTTTCTGATCCTTGGAGTTTTATCAGCCTCCTCCCTACCACTTGAATACTGCACCAGTTGTATCTGTAACTAATTCTAAAATGTATTTTTATATTATTTTATACCTTGATAATTTTGCAGTTTCCCTTTCTCTATAAGATAAACATTTTTTAAAAGATTTATTCATTTATGCATACAATCTGGGGTGTAGGCCAGAAGTGTAGGGTGGTGAGAAGATTCACCAGAGACAGAGTAGGGAGCAGAACAGCCAGATGGACCGAAATACACTGCTGAGGGGAGCAGCAGGTGAGACAGGAGAGATCTGCTGCACCATGTGGGACTCTCCCTGGCTGGGTATCGAACTTGTGCTGCAGTGACTCTGGATAGCTTCATGGTGCTGTGCTTAACCCGTTGCGCCACCAGGGAGGCCCAAGATAAACATTTTTGCACTTAGCAAAATCTTTCAAGGTGGCTTTGAGTGTCCACTTAACATTACCTGTTCCAGGAGAGCTCTGTGAAACTTTCCAAGTTCATGATTCTCTCTCTTCTGGGTTCCATGTCATCTTGAACAAACTTTTATTATGTTTCTGTTTGTCTGAAACAGCTGCCTTATATCTCTACTAGTCTTTGAGCTCTGACAAAAAGGACTATATTATATTTAGTTTTTCACCTCCCCCATCACTTTTAACATTTAATAGGTAGTTAGTGGGTAAGAATGATTAGACTTTTCTTTCAGTTCTAAAGATGGTTTCTTCATTGTCTTACTTTTTCTCATTATTTTTAAAGGAAGAATATAATTAATCTGACTGTTGAGATACTACATGATAAACCTCATTAACTAATGAACATGACCATGTATGTTTTCTTCTCTGCCTCTTTCTATCATGCAGCTGAAGGAGTGGGCCAGAGCTCTTCCTTCTAAGCCTGTTTCTTTTTCTCTTTCATCATCTTTTCCATTGTGTTAGTAATATGTAGACAAATGAGATTTGGCTTTTTGGCTTAGAGAAAAATTAGAGATAAGAAATATATTGACAATTTAGAAGGATCTGGAAGAGTCCTTCGTGTTGACAGTCAGTGCATTCAGTTCAGGTTATTTTCTATACACTGCTAGCTCACAGGGGTAGAAATTGTCTTGCCTCCCATAACTTGTGGGCCTATCGCTAGTTAGGGAATTTCAGATGCCAGAACTTGGACCTAGTGAGTTGAGAAAGAAAAATCATAATATAGTAAAGGAGGACCCATAGCTATAGAGTGAAGACAACCAAAAGATCAGAAGGCCAACAAAGTATAGCTCCTAGAAGGAGGAAAAAAACTGTCATCTTGAATAGAAAAGTAATATGAATATTGAAGAAGATTCAAATTAAACATGGATATCAAATTTTAGAAGTATATTTACCAACAAAATATGATTTCCAGTTGAATAATTTGGTAAGTAAATTGAAGGAACTCTGACCATTTTTGAGACCTGAATTACTACTCTTGAGTACCAAATAGAAGGAATAAAGAAAAGTTCCAAGCAATCATTTTTAAATGGAGATATTGATGGGAAAGAAATTCCGAGAATATATCCAGAATATGACATGCCAATGAAAGAATTTCCAGAAAAAAGAGAAAGGAGCAGATGTATGGATTACACCAATCTAACAACTATTCAACAAAAATATTCCTGGGCTAAAGAAAGACCAAATTTCATCAACTTAAAAAATGTGCAAGCCCCTGATATGAATGGTAAAAAGTGACATGTACCTAAGCATAAAAATTTCTAAATCTAAAGAGATAACGAAAAATGTCTTAAAATTCCATACAAAGGATCACAGTGACTACAAAGTAAAATAAGCTAGGACATTGTGGGATAATTCATTTAAATGATAGTTATAAGAATTAAAACCCCATAAAGCAAAGCTTTTAATATGTAAGGGTGGAATGAGAGATAATCAAGAATTCAGAATGTGTGTCCCCTTACAATGGATAATCTACAATTTATCATTCCAACTGAGAATGAAAGGTGCCACTATTAATAATTATTCCATAATAGCAAGCACCAACTAGGACTTGCTAGGAAAACTGAGCTGGCATATAATTTATCATCCTAACTGAAAGTGAAATATGACACTGTGAATATTTAATCAAAAACAAGGAGGACTTGTTGGAAATGGGAATGGATGGTCACGACCCAACTACCACATTTGAGGAAAGTTCTGAAGAACTTGAACCATTGGGAAAAAAAAAGGATCTGACAGGAGAACTAAAAATCAAGATGAAGAAAAGAATTGTGAAAAAGCAAGTGGTAAGGAGTAAAACTAACAGTTAAATATAATTGAATAGTGACAGATACTATTTCACTAAGGTAACAACAAAGCAATGTTAAAATTTCCTGCAATGTAGGAAGCATATTCAAGATAAATTCTAAAAATTATTCATAAATATGAGTAATGAACTATGTCAACAAGAAGTAGATTAAGACTAAGAAAAGGAGAACATGTAAAGCATTTTTAATCACTTCATCTAGAAGGGGAGAAATTATAAGCAGGGAGAGTGAAAGTATTCTTAGTGTCTTAGTTTATTAATAGGTAAAGGAGAATTAGTGCAACAGAATTAGCCAAACTCAAAATTTTAAGAACATAGTCCTCTGTGATGCCTAGGTCTGCCCAAGATATCAGTCACAGTATAAGGATTTCAAGGGCCATCCTCACTTTCAATTTGTTTACTACAAGCTTGGAAGTCTCCACAGATTTCCTCAGATTAAGTAATTTGCTGTGATAACATCCAGAATTCAGGAAAAAACTATAATTATGATTATAATTTTATTGTAGCAAAATATTACAAATCAGAATCAGTCAAAGATACATAGGGGTGGAAGGGCCTGAAAAATGAAGATTCATTGTTCTCAGAGATATGTTACCCTCCCAGTATTGACATGGGGCAAGACATGTGACATAGGCACAGGGTACTGGCAACCCAGGAAACCCATTGAAGCTTTGGTGTCTAAAGCTTTTATTAAGACTTCAGCATGTAGTCATGATTGATTGAGTTATTGGCAAACTGGCTGAATTCATTCTCCATTGCTATCACCCTTTCCTGGAGGTCAAGCTCAAACATGTGTCTGGAAGTTTCAGCAGTCTGTTCACATGACTGGTTTTCTGCATGACCAGCCCCAAAGTTGAGTCATGTTGTTAGCAACAACTAGTTCTGGGCCTACCATGAATCATCTCATTAGCATAAATCATCAAGTATCAGAAGTGTCAACTATGAATAACAAAGTACTTCTATGACTTAAGAAATTCAAAGGGTTTAAACTGAGACTACAATAAACTGAAAAACTTCTGAAGAGCAAAAGACAGTAGGCAAAATGAAGACATCCCACAGAAAGGGAGAAAATATTTACACAATATACCTCTCACAGAGGACTGACATCAAAGATCTACAAAGAGCTCATACAGCTCAACAACTAAAAAATGGACAGGTATGCTAAATAGGAATTTCTCCAAAGAAGATGTACAAATGGTCAACAGGCATACACAAAAAATGTTCATTTTATCACTTAGCTTCAGGGAAATACAAGTCTAAACTACAGTAAGATATCACCTCACATCTGTGAGCATAGCCCATATCAAACAAACCAGAAGCAAGTACTAGAGAGAGTATGGAGAAAAAGGAACCCTCTTATATTGTTGGTGGGAATGTACAATAATCTCATCCAGCCCCTATAGAAAGAAATATGGAGATTCCTCAAAAATCTGAAAATGGATCTGCCATTGACTGAGCAATTCCATTCCTAGGTACCCACCCAAAGAACACAAAAACACTCATTCAGAAGGAAAAAACTATAATTATGATTATAGTTTTATTATAGCAAAATAATATAAATCTGAATCAGTCAGAGATACATAGGGGCTGGAAGGGTCTGAAAAATGATTCATTATTCTCAGAGATTCATAGGTGTGTATATATATATACACATACACACACATCCATATGTATACACATGTACATATATGCATGTGTATGTACATATGTATATATGTATATACGTATGTACATGTGTATATGTACATATGTGTACGTGTGTGTATATATACATCCATCCATATATATGTGGATGGGTGTATGTATGTATGTATATATGGATGGATGTATGGCTGGATGTGTGTGTGTGTGTGTGTGTTATGGAATATTACTCAGCAATCAAAAAGATATACTATTTGTGGCAACATGGATGGAGCTGGAAGGGATTATGCTAAGTGAAATAAACCTGAAGGAAAAAGATAAACAGTAAATCCTATCATTATATGTGGACTATAGAGAAACCAAACAAAGAAAAACATTAAAATCAACGCTTGAAAACTGAGCATAGATCTGAGGCATCCAAGATGGCTGGAGAAGGGGGGGAAGACAGGGAGATATAAGAATGGGGAGCCTCCCTGGTGGCACAGCGGTTAAGTGCTGCGCTTTGAAACTGTTGGCAGCGGTGACACGAGTTCAATGCCCGGCCAGGGAGATTCCCACATGGTGGGGCAGACCTCTCCTGCCTCGCCTGCTGCTCCCCTCAGCATTGTATTTCCATCGCTCTGCCTGTTCTGCTCCTCACTCTGTCTCTGGTGAACCCTTAAAAAAACAAAAGTTGGGGGGCAGGGCCTCCCTGGTAGCCTATGGGTTAAGTCTCAATTCTATCAACACTATGGCCTGAATTCGATCCTGGCCAGGGAGCTAACTCACATGGCACAGCAAACCTCTCACGTCTTACCTGCTGTCCCTTTATCAGTGTACTTCAGTAAATCTGCCTGTTCTGCTCCCCACTCTGTCTCTGGTGAATCCCCTCACCCCCTACACCTCTGGGCTATATCCCAGTTCTTCTTCACAAAAATAAATAAAAAATTAAATGAAAAAATATAAGAATGGCTGGGAGTAGAGCACAACGAACTGTGGTGGTGGATTATGTGTGCTTTGGTGGTGGGAAAGCTGTGATAGACACACCTGAGAGGAGATAGTCTGCATTGTCAAAATATTAACAAAAATGTAAAACAGTGGTACTTGATAAATAAAAAAGAAAAAAGAAAAGAAAAAAAGAGATTTCATAGTTTTAGCATCACCCACAAAGGAACTAGTGTAAAAAGCCATACTGCAATTTGGACTGCGGCTAAATATTTTACTACACAAGATCAGCTTTGTAGAAGATTTATGTGGTAATAATTTACGTATCTGAAAAAAGGAATAGAAATATGTAGTATGACATAAATTATCCAGGGAAAAAATGAATAGGTTACTGGACTAAATCAGCAAAAATAAGGTAATGTTTAAAAGTCTAAAAGATAAAACTCATCAGTGGATAAAAATGGAAGTGATGTGTATAAATTGTGAGTAGTTCTCTTGAAAGGGAAAGTCTTGTGCACATATTTTTCCTTTTCTCCATCTTCTTAGCTGGAAATTAGATTCAACAGAAAAATAGAGAGAGCTACTTTAGAACACAAATAAAATCTGTGAGGTGGAAAGATAAAAGCCTCGCACTTCAACACCACTGAGCCACAAACTCAACTGTGGACCACCTACATTAATATTTGTAAGGGAATAACTCTGTATTCCTAAACTAGTATATCTAGGATCCTAAACTAGTATATCTAGGAAAAGATATACAAAGCAATGTTATAAGTAGACACTTATGATGGAAATAATAATAAACAATTAGATGGCATTTAATATTAAAAGTACAAGAATTGACAACAATAGGTCATTCTGTAACAATAAGAGGCAAAATTCAATATGATGGCATAATAGTCCAAAGAACACTCCAAGCAATACAATACCTAACTGCATAATCATAACTGTTAAGAAAATTTTTAAAAGGGAAAATTAATTCAAATTAGTAACAAAAGACTTAAAAACACCTTTTATAATAAAATATATTTAATAGACAAAATGAAAGGTAAGAACCAGAGATTTTAGTGATGTAATCAATGAGCTTGATTTAATAAACACATAAAATATTACAGCCACCCTATAAAGAATATCTAAAATTTTATTTATTTAATGTGTGTATATACAAAAACCACAAGATCTTTTCAAATTAAAGATTTTTAAAGGGTATATTCTCTAATTATGATCCAGTCAAATTAGAAATAGATAATTGTGTTAAAATCCTTAGCAATTTGACACTACTAGATAAAAGATTAAACAGAAAAATCAAAAGTGAAGTTAAAAATTATCTGTAAAGCAAAGAACAAGAGAATATCTTATATAAAAAATATATAAAGTAATATATGTGTAGAATGTAGAGCCTTTGGTGTCTTGAATTTCAAAAAATCATAGAAAATGAAAGAAACTGGTATTTATTTTAAGGAATTACACATCTTCAGGAAACAGTAATAATAACATTTGCAGTCACCAAAATTATTTGGGTGAATGATGGAACTAATGGAACAAATAATGGGAAACATTTGTTTAATCAAAAAGATTTTGTTAAAGCAATTTTAATTAACGTAACTATTACATAAGCTTAGACACTTTACAGTAAAAATCCTTGATTAACATCAATCAAAAGTACTTGGTTGCTTCCCTGATGTACTATTTTCAATTTTATTTGAAGTTCTGGAGTTTTTATGGTGGTAACTAATTTTCTTCAATTTACAATATAAAACACCTTGTGATATGCAAAAACTGAATTCAGACTGTGTCACCAGGTTCATTTCTAGTTCATATGATTCCATGATGTGGCAGTTCCAATTTTTAGCATACTGTCTATTAAGTATGTTAAGTGAAATATGAATAATATTTTCATATAATACGCACTCTTTTTTATTCTGTTGTTTTTATTTTCAATACACTCCTGTTAATATTATTTAGAACCCAATATCCCCATTTTTATAGCAAGTAGAGTGGCATTGCATTAATTTCAAAAGTGAGAGAAATAAAATTCTTTAAAGTGATGGCAGTATTATAATAAAGTAGAAATTTTGTTAGATGATTGTCAGACCTATAATATATACCATAGTCATACTTTTCAACTTCTTCTGGGAGATAAGCAAGCCTTGATCTACTCTTTACGTGTCATCAGATGTTCAATAGTCTGATTCTATTCTCCTTTACCAATTCAATCAGAATTTACCACCAAAAAATCAGAAATCAGTATTCTGATTTACTTCATGGGACTAGGATGGAGTCAAGGTTCACTTCACATGGCTTTCTGCACAAGGACATACATCTTCCTTGTGAGTTTCAGATAAAATTTAGAATTGCTAAGGATTACACTGTAGCAGATTATTTGAGGATGTGGAATAGTCATATAAGTCTTGAATCAGCTCTGTAAATATGATAAATGGCTAAAATCGTGGTGCCAAAGGAGGAAAAGACGATGTGCAATCTGTGAACAAAAATTGCAGACCATTTCCTTTATCTGTAACTGTGTCCAAGTAGTTTGCCAGATTAGAGGAAGGGCTTGAAATGTAAATAATGAGTCCAGAGAGTCAAGCCCCATCTGTCAGACAGGCTGAAGCTCGCTGGAATGATGATGTTTACCCTGGGCATTGATTGATATCATCTAAATTGGCTCTTGACATGAGAGGTAGTTGAGGGTTTCTGATTTAAATATTGTTCCCCGGATCCTGAACATGTGCCAAGAGCAATAGTTATGAAAATACTATAGTAAAAATTTAAAAGCTAGTATCCTCCTACCATCACTCCCTCTGAAACAGGAAAAAAAAAAAAGAACAAAAGGGAGGAAAAGAACAGAACAAAAGAAAACTAAGGAAAAGAAGGGAAAAAAGAAATGTATAATGCTACCCAAGTTTGGGAAATGGCAAAAATACCAGATGCCTATTTATGGTTAATAGCTAGTTATTTTCATTTGCCGAAGTGTTCATTTCTGTCATTGTTCTTAAATGAACTTATACTCGATATTAATAATTTCTGATGTTAATTTATTAAATTAATAATTTAACATTTTGTTTTTTATGTGATGACATAGTATTCCATTATTATTTTATTTTACATTTCTTTAATTACTTGTGATATCAAGTAAGGCTTAATATGTTTCCATATATTTACTAATCAGTTTTTCACTCTGATGATTTATTGGCATGGGCTTTATTTTCTGTGTGTCTTAGCTAATCTGTCACTATATTCTGGTCAGCTCAGTCTCTGCCACCTATAAGTTACACATGGTCTTTGACAATTTTCTTAATTCTTGTTATCTCAATTTGTTTACCAGTTAAATTGAAATATTATTGATATGTTATTTACTTCTTAATTGAAAAAGTTATATTTCACTTCTGACTTCTAGGTCAATATATTCTAATATTATATATATATATATATATATATATCTCCATTTTTTAAAGATTAAAATAACACTGACTTGAAACATTATGTAACTTTCAGCTGTAAAAACATATATAACATCTGTACATACTGCATTATGCTCTTTACCAAAAATCCAGTTTCCATCCACCACCATACAGTTGACCTCATTTGCCCAATTTACCCACCCTATTTCCTCCTTCCTTTCTGGTAACTACTATTTTGTTCTTGTAGTTGTAGAGTTGGTTTTATATTTTGTTTTATTCATTCATTTTGTTTCTTTACCTACCATATGAGTGAAATCCTATGGTATTTCTTTCTCCATTTGATTTATTTCACCTAACCACTAACTAGCACTTGCATCTGGCAGGATAGATATATTCTTTTTAATATCTCAAATTATCTCAAATTCAGTATAACTAAAATCAAACTCGTGTTTTTACCCTCCATCTCTCCTGTATGTTTCTCTGTTTAGGTGACAGCATTACCATTCAACCATTTGACCAAACTAGGAATTTAGGAGCTGTCTTTCTCCCTTATTTACTCTAGTCAACCCCGTTAGTCTTTTTTTTTAACCTCCTAATACCATTTTTCCATATTTCAATTAATCTAAAATTCCATTGATTTTAACATACATCATTACTGTATTTATAAGAAAGAAAAAACACCAATACCTGCATTAACGCATTGCTTGACTTAATAGTTCTAGAATGCCAGTTTTTAGCATATAATATTGTTTACAGGGTTCAACCATACACCATTTCTAAAAGGGTCGCTCTATTATATATTGCATTTTGAAAATTTCCATAAACTTGCGTAGGCAGTTGGATAATTAATACAGCATAGAATCTGAAAGAAGCATCCTAACTTCAGAGATGTTAAATCTTTGTTTCAAGTATGTCTTAGAATTTCAAATAAGGTGTTTCTCTTTATCTCATTATTGTGCTTCTCTTTATCTCATTATAGTCTAACATGTAATCACTTCTCACTTATACAGTTGTAGCAGTTATATGTACCCATTCTGCCTACCTTCTATACAATCATATCTCCAGTTAACTGTCAATTTGAAAATCTGGTGTCACTTTGGATCTCTTCAATGACTTTTCATTGTAGTTAGAACTTCCCTTTTTTATTGGTCAAGTTCTGTGTGTTATGGCTCCCATCTCTTCTCCAGCTTCATCCATCTCTGCTTTTCTTTACTCTGCATTCCAGAGGCCCGAGCTCTTCTACTCCTCAGTCTCTTCTTTGCAAAAATCTCCTATTTCCTCTAACTAAATGTTCTTCTCCCTCATTATTAAATCATCGTGTTTCTTTAGCACTCAATTCAAATGACTTCATCAGATGAGAATTCCTTGACCTCATCAGTCAGGTAAAATTACTGATTAAGTTTATCTGCATAGCAATTGACACGGTTGCACTGTCGAAATTATTTTTGTGATTATTTGTTTGGATTATCAGCCCTATAGAGACAGAGACACAATTATTTTCTTCCTCATTGTGTTTCTAGCAACTAGCACATGCTCTGGTGAAGAACAAAAACAAAAACAAAAACAAGCAATTTCTATGTATGTACTGAATACATGGATGGGATAACAGATTATAATAGTAGATGTAGCATTGATGGTTTCATAATAAGCATTTTAATAAGCTCTTGTTGCTGTGGTTGTTAACTTATATTCTTTTTAAGTCATCCTATATATCTTGGCTAATTTTAATGTTTTGGAGTACAATCACCCAAATGATTTCTCTTAGTTATAGAAGAATTTGAATTTTTTTTTTTGTTTTTGGTATCATACTGAACACTACTGCATTGAGATCATATCAAGTTAACAATGTCTGGTGTGAATCCTAGATTTATATCTCTAGGTGGACTACAACGATAAACCAAAGGAGGGGGAAATTCCACAACCTTTTTTTTTTTTTTCTGCTTTGTTTTGTTTCCTAATAAAAATGGAGGAGGATAACAGGTTTGCTAAATTATTTGTTTTTGTAATTCTACTTAAGAAATGCCAATATTTTATCATAATCATTTCTACTCCTTAAAAGTAAGCACTTCTTTGTTCAAAGGTCAATTCTAGTTTTGTGTTATTCCCTAAAATTCCTCTTATATAAACACCATTAGTTTAGAAAAAGAACCTATAAAAAAGTCCCATTCAACACTATCATTTTTATGCATTTGCTTCTGGTTTAGTTGGAGTCCTTGATAGCTACTTCATGATTATGATACAATTTTTGACCATGCATTGACGATAAGGATCAAGATCAGGTATGCAAGGACACAGAGAAATACTAGAATTATATGCCATAAGCTCTCCAATGCTCCTTCTTTTTTTCTTCCTTAATATCTCCCAATACTAGAAATTCCTTTTTTTTTCCTGAGAACAGGCAGAAAAGCTTGTTGTTTCATTTAAGAGTTACTTAGCCAAAATCAAGTTTCTTAAGCAACCTAAATCTCTAATTTTTCATTTATAATAATATTGTAGCTATCTGTGGTGCATTGCATTATTGTCACCAACTCTTTTTTTTTTTTATTGTTATTTATGTCTTTTACATTTTGTATTCCCCTTAGGCAGCCCACCACCAATTCACCTGTGATCCATCTCCATGGTCCTCTGTATTCTCCTCTCTTCCATTTTGTGCCCTTATCCTCCCCTCCCCCCCACCCCCCGCCACCGCTGAGTGTCTCTCTCCCACCCAGCCTCCCTATAGTCCTGTTATAATTGAAACCATTCGATATTTTTCTTTTTCTTTCTGGCTTATTTCACTGAGTATGTATCCCTCTAATTCCATCCATGTCACTGCAAATTGCATGTGTTTATCTTCTTTGAATGCTGAATAGTATTCCATTGTGTATATGTACCACATCTTCTTGATCCAATCATCTATTTTTGGACATCTGGGTTGCTTCCATACCTTTGCTATTGTGAACAGTGCCGCAATGAACATACAGGTGCATGTATCCTTTCGGATTAGTCTTTTTGTGTCCTTTGGGTAAATTCCCAACAGTGGGATTGCTGGGTCGTATGGGAGCTCCATGTTTAGCAGTTTGAGGAATCACCATGCAGCTTTCCATAGTGGTTGGACCAGTTCACATTCCTACCAGCAGTGTAGAAGAGTTCCTTTTTCTCCACATCCTTTCCAGCATTTGTTGTTGCCTGTATTTTTAATGTGTGCCATCCTCACAGGTGTGAGGTGGTATCTCATAGTGGTTTTGATTTGCATTTCCTTGATTATAAGTGATGTTGAGCATTTTTTCATGTA